>JAAGEH010000307.1:3315888-3399260 GCA_011751065.1 Lasiurus cinereus
TCTCTCTCTCTCTCTCTCTCTCTCTCTCATACACACACACACACACACACACACACACACACACACACACAACTTAGCCATAAAAGGAAGGGAATCCTGCCTTTTCTGACACCATGGATGGATGTTGAGGACATTATGATAAGTGAAATAAATCAGATAGAAAAAGATAAATACATTTTCACTTAGATACAGAATCTAAAAAAAGCTTGCCTAATAGAGAGAATAGAATGGTGGTTGTCAGGTGGGGGGTTTTGGTGGGGGCAGTGGGGAGATGTTGGTCAAATGGCACACACCCCTAGCTATAACATGAAATCACCCATATCTAATGTATAGCATGGTGACTATAATTAATAATACTGTATTACATACTGAAAGTTTAGAAAAGTAGACCTTAAATGTTATCTGCACCAACAGAAAAAGTGATAATTCTGTGAGGGGATGGAGGTGATTAAACCATTACATTTTATGCCTTGAGCCTAGATGTAAGTTATATGCCAGTAATATCTCAATAACAGGGAATGTTTGTCAAAACTTCATTATCTATGTTTGAAATGTTTTCTCTCAGATCTGGATGGTAGTTACAGAGGATATAGGTGTATAAATTTATTCAGTTATACTAAGATTTGTGCATTCCAATAAAAATGTAAAAATAATAATAATCCAAAACTCCATTATCGTGGCCACTGAAGTATTGCCAATTTTGGTCTGTCGTGGAGTAATTTTGCAATGATTTATGTATTGTCGAGCATGTAAAAATAACTCTTCAGAATTTTTAGTATTTTTCTTTTGCATGCCTTTAAAAAAAATGTTTTTGTTGATTTCAGAGAGAGGAAGGGGGAAGGGATAGAAACAATAATAATGAGAATCGTTTATTGGTTGCCTCCTGCATGCCCCACACTGAGGATCGAGCTTGAAACCCGGGCGTGTGCCCTGACTGGGAATCAAACTGTGACCTCCTGGTTCATGGGTTGATGCTCAACCACTGAGCCACACCAACTGGGCTGCATTCCTTTTTAAATTTTTTTTCAATCAATTACTTGAAATAACCTAAATAGGGAACAGTGGAAGATTAATTGCAACAATTATTTGTACATCATCAAAATTGCAAACAAAAGAGAGAGGACAAAGAACAAAATTTTTGGGGAGGTGGAGAGATGAAAATGCTTGTTATAAAAGCACTTTTTTGATGCTTCAGGATTTTCACTAAAATACCGAGGATTTGAAGAGACTAACCTGCAACTAAATCATTATTTTGACCACATTGTCATGTTTACCAGCTTGCATCTGCTCTGAAACCGTTCAGCCAGTTTTTAAGCCAGTCTTCCCACATTCCCACCTCAGCCCACCCCCACTTCCATCCTCGTGTCCGTAGCTTTTGGTTAAAATTCAGCTCTCCTGGTGAGTAAACAGTAACTGTGCGATAATGTCAGAGGGAACAAAAATAGAACTTAACAGCGGAGTCTACCCCTGGCTGTGGTTGCCAAGGTTCAAGCACCAAAAGAGAGAAAAACATGCCCTTCTAAGAGAGCTTTGTTGGGAAATAAAAAATTAAATCAACTTGATGCCAATAAATTATAGCATTCATACTGTAAAATCCAGGCATGATATAAAAATTAAATTTGAGTTTCTTCTCCCCAACCAACCCAGCCAGCCTCACCATGGATGGATTCTCTGATAGCAGGGAGTGCTCCCTAATGTCATTGTTGTTTGGAAAGACGGTGACTTAACGTGACCTCTCTTGTCGGAACAGGACAGCTGGGAGGTGGTGGAAGGCCTGCGGGGAGAGGTGAACTACACCCAGGAGCCGCCGGTTCAGAAAGGCTTTTTGCTGAAGAAGCGGAAGTGGCCCCTGAAAGGCTGGCACAAGGTAAGACCCCGGCCTGGGCCTCACCTGTGTTTTCATTTGAAGTTGAAAGTGGGGACGGAGGGAAGCTCGGGCCTTGAAACGGAATGAGTGTGTTGGTGAATTCTACTTTCTTCCCCACAGAGATTCTTCTATCTGGACAAAGGCATCTTGAAGTATGCCAAGAGCCAAACTGATGTAAGTCTCCTCGCTCACCAGTGTGCGGTGGAAGAATTCAGAAGGCCTAGTGGTTACCAACTCACGGATGAGATTGTGTCCGTGGCGGGGGGATGGGATTCCATTTCTCTGAGCTGGAACCACGAGGGTATATGGAACAGGGGGGCTGCTCCCCAGCCCGGAGTTCTAGGTAGGCTCAGTTCCCCCCGCTGAGTGGCGGTAGGGGTTCCTCTCAACACCCTACTGCGTGCCCAGGGGTCTGTGCGGGCCTTAGGTCATGCTGAGGGGTCCCCTGGTTGGAGAAGACAGTTTTGCAGTGAGATAACGGGAGTAAGACATAGGGCAAGAGTAACGGTGACTGGGGGGTTGGTGGAGGACCTTAGTGAAGGTGATTTGATGGTCCCCTGGGTTCTGCCCCTTGTAGGGGCCCCTCGCTCACCCAGCACTTCTCCCACCCCCTTCCTCTCCTCGCCTCTTACATTGCTCATCTTATACGGTTGCATTCAGAACATTCGGGGTAATTGGACCCACAGTAGCCTGTCTCAGCTTCCTGTCCCTACCCCTCTTTTTAAATGGCTTCCCTGCGGGTTTAACAGGAACAGGAATTGTGGGGGGAAGTGCAGTTCAGGGTGGATTCGCTGCTGGGCAGTCGGCCCACGGGGCCCGCCTGCTTGCTTCCTCGCTCACTGGCTGGTAAACCATTGGTGACAGCCGCGCACAGATGAAGCCGGGTAACGCAGGTGCAGCACTGGGCACTCAGTACCGGCCCACAGTGGGTGCTCGCTAAGTCGTAGTTCTGAGGGCGACTGTTGGCGGCTGTGGCAGGCGCAGGGGCGTCCGGTTCTCAGGGGCCCTCCTCCTGCCTCCGCAGATCGAGCGGGAGAAGCTGCACGGCTGCATCGATGTGGGGCTCTCGGTGATGTCGGTGAAGAAGTCAACCAAGTGCATAGACCTGGACACCGAGGAGCACATCTACCACCTGAAGGTGATCCCTCCGGCTGCCGTCTCCGGGCAGAGCTGCTTTGTGTGGCAGTGCGGTGCTGTTGGCGGTGCCTTTTAGTGTCCACACTTCCACATGCCCAGCCAACATGTGAAGCACTTCTGATGGGCCCACACTGCTGGAGGTTTAAGCATCCTGGTCCCTACACCCCCCTGTACCCCTTCGTAATTGTGGCAGTGGTCAATGAGAAAAGCATCTTCCTGTTTCCAAATACAGCATCATGTTTAGTAAAGAACCATTTACTATAGATTAAAATAGGTTCCTTGAAATATAATCTTTAATATTTAGCCTGACTTACAACTTGGGCTAATTTTATAGGGGTTCCATGACATTTCTCCTGTTGCATTGAGGGTCAGGAATTTCCCCCTGAAGTGTGGGCCTCCAGACCGTACTTCTGAAAGCGGCTACCAAAATATTACAAATACCCTCTGCAACACAGACATTTCTTAATAGTCAATATTCCTGTGGGTGTGTGAGAGTCTACTAAATATTTTCAAAATGAAAAAATGCCTGCTGCCCCCTCTCCTGCAGGTGGCAGAGATGGCTGAAAGCACGAGACAAGAGCTTCGGAGGTTCAGGTCTGGTTCCGTGCTTGACCTGGCTGTTGACTGGCTCTTGGCCTTGGGCAAATTATTTGATGTCTGAAGGCCTCGGTCTTCTCACACCCCACAATGGGAATTATTACAGTGCTCGTCTTATAGGGCCTCGTGTAGACAGCTTGGCCTAATGCCTGGTCCATAGTAATCTCAGTAAGGTTAGTTATTTTATAGAATTATTAGGTGGTTCCCAAGTATTAGAAATTAATTGAGAAAATGTTAAGACACTTTTTCTTACTTGGTCACCTTATTTGGACATGGCGGAGGGGTCTGAGGGTGGGGAGCATAAAAGCATGAGATTATCAGCTCCCTGTCCTCCCGTAGCATGTATGTGTGTGGTGCGTGGGCACATAGACATGTAACATATATACATGTGACCCACTGACCACACAAGACAGTCAAGTCCATTCTGCTTCCCAGCCCACGGCCCTCCACCTGTGGGTGTGGTGCCTTGTGTAAAGCAGGGTTTCTTAACCTCAACGCCAGTGACATGGTGGCCTGAAGGATTCTTTGCTGTGGGCACCTGTCCTGTGCATTGCAGGATGTCGAGTGGCATCCCTGGCCTCTAGATGTTAGTAACAACCCTCCTCCTCCTCCCCTTAGTTATGACAACCAGAAAATGTCTCCAGACATCCCCAAATGTCCTTGGGGGGAGGGGTAAACCAGCCCTGCTGAGAACAACTGGTGTGAAGTAAAGGAAGCAGAGACACACAATCCTTTAAAAAAAAGCTTTAGGAAAGAATAGTTTCCCCACCCCCACTTAGTCTTCTTTATGGTAATTTAGGTTATTTCTCCTTGTACCTCAGTGACTCTGAGTTCTATGTTTTGACCCGGCCGGGAAATTATAGGTTCTTGTTCATCCACTATGCTGGTTTACCAAATAAAAGGGATTTTTAATTCCTCATTTTTAAAGAACTAGAATGCTGATAGCATGACAACACAGTTTAATACTTCCCCAGCTGAATCAGTTGAGGTTCTGTTTGTGCTTCTTGCCCATTCTCTTGAGCGTGAGCTATGACTGGCAGTGCAGCTATGTTGTGGTTCTCAGAAGGTTCTCCTTCGCAGCCTCAGAGGCGGGCCGTTTTTTACATGTGGGTCACCCGGGGCCGCTCTCTTATTTTATGGATGAGGGACCTGGCAGCAGCTACTTGGCCGTCCACCCACAGTCCTAGAACTGTTTGAGGGGCTGAGTCAGAACCCTGCTCCATTATTTAACAGGGTGCTTTTTATTCTTCTCCCCCGCTTAGCCGATACAAAATGGGTCGAGATGAACACTTCGGGCCCTGATTTTTCAAGGGCCTCTGAGAGCAGATCAGTGCTCAGGATGACATAGATTCCCGTTAATCACAACTGGGAGATGAAATCTATTTCAAGGACATAATGTGGGGGTGATGGGGAGATGAGCCTGTGTGTGTTGCCTCTTCCTGTGCATGACACATTCAAGAGCACCTGGAGAGGTTTCAAGTCTTGCACATACTTCTAATAACACAACAAACAGAAGAGCCACTTCCCGAGTGAATGGTGCAGCTGACATTTAGTTCCACTTCCTCGCTCTCAGCAGTGGCATTGGTAAAGATTTTAACAGCGCTGACCTAAATTTCTCTTCTCAGAAGTGAACCTGCCACACATCCCTTGGGGGTATTATAAATGGTTAGTTTATGAGTCTGTGTTCTAATATACAAGAGTCTCTCATTTTTTCATTTTGAAAATATTTAGTAGACTGTCACACACCCACAGGAATATTGACTATTAAGAAATGTCTATGTTGCAGAGGGTATTTGTAATATTTTGGTAGTAATTTTATGGAAATCTGAAATGTCTTATAATAAAAATTACTATTTACAAACAGTATTTTTCATGGAAATTAGATATTAATAGGTATTTATGGAGAGAATAGCTAATTATTTTTTTTTAAAGTATATTGATTTTTGCCCACCTGGTGAATGTTGACCTATGAACCAGGAGTCAGGGTTCAGTTTCCTGTCAGGGTACAAGCCTGGGTTGCGGGCTTAATTCCCAGTGCAGGAGGGTGTGTGGGGGTGGGGTGGGGTGGGGAGAGGATTGCAGGAGGCAGCAGATCAATATTTCTATCTCATCGATGCTTCTATCTCTCTATTCTCCTTCTCTAAAATCAATAAAAATGTGTTTTTAAAAAGAATATTGATTTTTAGAGACAAAGAAAGGGAGACGGAGAGAGAGAAACGTCTATATGAATGCAATATTGATTGGCTGCCTCCTGCACACTCCCTGCTGGGGATCAAGCTCACAACTCAGTAAAGGCTATGCAGGAGGCAGCCAGTCAATGTTGTGTCCTGATGGGAAATTAAACCAGGATGATGCCCAATCAACTGAGCCACACTGGCCAGGGCAAGAATAGCTAAATGTTTGTGTGTGTGAGTTTGAAAAACCCTGGAAATCACCAATAATACCTTTATCAGATTTTTTTCTATTTCTGAGAGCAGGAAAAATGTTCTTTTAAATAACCTTCACATTCATTAACATATTCCTCAGTAATGTATCCTCTGACAGAGGTTTACAAAGTTAAATATTTTAGGAAGAATTTACTAAGTCATTCCAGTTCAAAGAAGATTGATCTGAAGAGTCCAAATTATGAAAGCGTTTAAAAAGAAAACAGGGTGCTAATATTTTCAGCAGGGATAAGATAAGCTGGGACACAGGACTTGGGAATGCTTTGAGACAGAGAAATATAAATTTCAGTTTTGGTGCTATTTTTTAAAATATATTTTATTGATTTTTTTACAGAGAGGAAGGGAGAGGGATAGTGAGTTAGAAACATCGATGAGAGAGAAAAACATCAATCAGCTGCCTCCTACATGCCCTCTACTGGGGATGTGCCCACAACCTAGGTACATGCCCTTGACCGGAATCGAACCTGGGACCTTTCAGTCCGCAGGCCGACACTCTATCCACTGAGCCAAACCAGTTTTGGCATAAATTTCAGTTTTATTTGTTGTTTAATATAACGGAGACTGTTTGGCTTTCCTACTATTAGTGTAGCAATTGGACCCTTCCATGGAAAGCCTAAATGTATAGTTTACAAAACCATTTTTACTCTCTTTCCTCCTCACCTTGTCCCATGGATCACATAATGCAAACTAAGTCAATGAGCTGCCATTTCTCCGTGCGCCAGGAGACGCTCTTGAGTGACGCTCCTGTTTCCTTCTTCCAACCCGACACAATGTAGGTCAAGTCCGATGACGTCTTTGACGAGTGGGTGTCCAAACTCCGCCACCATCGGATGTACCGTCAGAATGAGATCGCCATGTTTCCACACGAAATGAACCACTTCTTCCCGGGGACCACCGTCACCGACTCTGCGCCGGGGGTCCTGGACTCCCTCTCAAGTAGGAAGGTAATCGTGTGCCAGCAATGACCCTAACCAAGGGGTGGCTCTAGGTGGGGGGGGGGGTCCCACTTGGGGCAGGGGCTGGGCCTGAGGAAGGGATGGTTGAAAGGGGGGAGCAGGGAAGCCTGAGCTGGTATTTCCTGAGCCCGTTTGGCCCTAGCTGGTGTTGCTCAGTGGATAGAGCATCAACCTCTGGACTCAACGGTCCTGAGTTCGATTCTGGTCAAGGGCACATGCCCGGGTTGCAGGCTCGATCCCCAGTAGGGGGCATACAGGAGACAGCCAGTCAATGATTTCCTCTCATCGTTGATGTTTCTATCTCTCTCTTCCTCTCCCTTCTTCTCTGAAAACAATAAAAGTATATTTAAAAAAAAAATGAGCCGGTTTGTCCCATGAGCCACCAGGGCCAGGGAGCGGGTTCCCTGTGGGACAGCACCTGGAGAATAGCCTGTGACGAGGAACTTTACGCCCCGAATGCTCCACCTTCCCCCCAACCAGCTTGACTTTGGTTTCCTTATCTGGTTGTGCAATGCAGCGGGTGCATTTATAGCCACGTGGGATCGCAAAGTCCCCCGACACTTATCGTGATTGTGATATGATTATCACCAGGCAGAAGCAGGACCGCCGTCCAAGGCCTCCTGGCCTGGCCGGGTGACAGCCAGAGCCACGTTCTTCCCTGGAGGGCTTTGCTAGAAGCTTCTTTCCCGCCCAGGCAGATGGCTTCCCTTAGGGACTAGCCCACGTGGTTATCCATTTCCCTTAGAGCCGTGATCGGCAAACCGTGGCTCTTTGGCCTCTTGAGTGTGGCTCTTCCACAAAACACCACGGCCTGGGCGAGTCTATTTTGAAGAAGTGGCGTTAGAAGAGGTTTAAGTTTAAAAACTTTGGCTCTCAGAAGAAATGTCCATCGTGGTGCTGTGGATATCTGGCTCTGTGGACTGATGAGTCTGCAGTTGGCTGCAGAGTGCTCCCACTCGCTCTGTCTTCACTGACGCTGGCTTTTGTCATCTGTGGCACAGCGCGGCAGTCTATCCAAGCAGAACTCGTTTCAGACCGGAAGCAACTTGTCCTTTTCCTGCGGAGAGATCCGCGTCCCACTGTGGTTGCAGTCTTCGGAGGACATGGAGCAGTGCTCGAAAGGTAGGGCGACTGGACACCCCGGCCCCTCTCCCTCCCCGCTCTTCGGTCAACCGGTTCAGCGTAGACCTCTCGGGCGCACTTGCATCCCCCATCGCTGCCCACATCCCTCTCCTGATTTGCTGGTTAAGGGCACTCGTGATTAGCAAAGAACACGCTCCTTGAAGAGCGTTATGTCATCACCTTTTCCATTTTTCAAGTACTGATGCCCGATTTCCACATGGGCGTATTCAACCACAGCTTCCGGGGAGGGGTCTGCGCAGCTGTCTGGTTAAATGCCGAAACGGATTCGGACACACGTCTGAGGTTGAGAATCACTGTCCTAGAGGCGGGCGGAGACCCACACGAAACACGTGTTCTCTGCCCTGGCTGCACTTCACAGTCACCACGTGGCTTTCAAAATGCAAGCACGCCTGTGCCCAGCCCCCCCCCCCCCCCCAGGAACCTCTTCCGGGGGTTTGGGGGATGACCCTGGCATCGCTGATTTTTTAAAGTTCCCGAAGTGACTCTGATAAGGAGCCAGGATTGACGACGCTTGCCCTAAGCTGCTCAGCGTCCTCAGCCATAACTAGCTAAGAATCACCCAGGGAACTACATAACAAAACAGTCACCCGTGGCATTGTGGGTGTTCTGCTTTAATTGTTTGGGGGTGGGACTTGGACCTTTAAAACATTTGCCCAGTTGATTGTAAGGTGTAGCCACGACCGAGAACCACTGTCAGAGAAAGACACCAGGTGGTAGCCTTGAGAACGGCGTTCACTTCTGGTGAATGGTGTTACCATCCAGGGCCATAGAGAGTTTGCCCTCTCAGTAAGTACCACTCACGAGCATCACTGAGTAACATTTTGGGACAGTGGTCCTTGAAGTATTGTCCATGGGGAGGGACCAACAGCGCTGGCCAGGCCTGTGAACTTAGACATGCAGAGTCCCAGGCCCAACCCACACAGTCTGAGTCAGAAACCGAGGTGGACCCGGCAATCTGTGGTGGTACAGGTTCTCCGGGTGATTCCGCTGGCACCAGAGTCTGAGAGCCACTGGCTTAGTGCATTTGGGCGTTGATTCCTCGGCAGACACGGGTGGTTCACCCAGTAAACAGCGAATTGAGGACTGTTTTTGAGTTCATGACCCAGGAACTGGTCCGAGAATATCTTAGGTCCGTCTGCAGAAGCGCACCATTTAACTTGTACCGGGTCCTTACAAGTGGACAGTGACACCCCGTTATTGCAATATTAGAAGTGGATGATGGTGGTGGCTCAGTTTGTGCTTACAATGCGCCAGCACTCTGAAAGCACACTGCACATATTAGCTCATTTAACTCACAACTGTGAGCTAGGTGTATAATTATCCCCACTTTCCAGATGAGATAACTGAGGCACGCCGCAGTTACATAATTTGCCAGAGATTCACAGTTCATGAAGTGCATTCAAACGGAGGCAGCCTGGTTCTCCAGATCCATACCTCTAAGCACGACAGTCTACCGCCTCCCCTGTGAAAAAGTTTCCTAAATGTCCAGATAAGTGCCCCTGAGTCGGCGTTTTGCTTTTCCCCCTGCAGACCTGGCCCACTGCCACTCCTACCTGGTGGAAATGAGCCAGCTCCTCCAGAGCATGGACGTCCTGCATCGGACGTATTCCGCGCCTGCTATCAACGCCATCCAGGTGAGCCAGGGGCCTCTTCGGTTTGCATCCTGATGCTCTCCTGCTTTCCTGCCTCCTCCCTGCCTCTCACTGTCGGCGGGGTGTTGTCTGGTCCGGTGCTTGGGCCGAGTTCAAGGGGATGGAGACGGTTGCTTTGCTGTGCGTTTTCCCCTATTGGTGTGGTGGATCTTACCCTCTGTGCTCTCTTTCCCATTTCGAAACCAAGGGTGGAGCTTTTGAAAGTCCCAAAAAGGAGAAAAGGTCGCACAGGAGGTGGCGGTCCCGAGCTATTGGCAAAGATGCTAAAGGAACACTACAGGTAACCACTGCTTCCCCAGAGGACTGGTTCCTCCATTGGCCCTTCCCTGCACGTCCCCTGCTGGGGCTGCTTGAACTGGAGTAAGAGAACAGAATAGACAGGTGACGATTCTAATTATTGTGTCCAACACCCTGTGCGGAGAGATGAATTCAATCATTGAGATTTTCTGGACCCTAGAACAGGCGTAAGGGGAAGTGGCATGAGGTTGGCGGGACGACAGCCATTTCAAGGGCTTTGGCTTCTCATTCTTTAATGCTTAGCCTGCCTGCTCGCTTCCCTGCTTGGGTAGGTGCTCTGACCCCCCTCTTCCGCTGCTGCTCAGTGGGGTCCTCACCCTCTGAGCCCTCTGGCTGGAGTTTCTGGGAACAGGACGTTGTGCAGAGGCTCTGTGGCTTCTTGTCTCCAATTTCGCGTCAGAGGTTTCCTGTGTCACACCAGCTGCTGGCTTTCCCAATGCATAGCTAAGCTGGAGCCCGAGATTTGCAACTTGGCCATTGCAGGTTAAATTGCAACAATATTAGGGTCTGGATAAATCAGAAAGTTAGAGATAAGTCATCTGCTGTAGTCTTGTAGACTCTTTGGTTCAAAGCCAAGAGTCTTTATGGGTTGAACTTAAGTACTTTCAAAGTGAAGAGTGATCTGTGTACACATATGTGAGAAGTTATTTCATTTTCTAGAAGCACCAGGAGCAAATAAAGAAAAAATTTCTAAACGTCTCCACTATTAGCAACCTAGACACTGGAGGGTTATTGGTGGGAGAAAGGAACCGAATATAAAGGAGAAAGAGGCCAGCAGCTTTAGCCACCATTTTCAACCCATAGCTTTAATACTTCTGTCATTTCCAAAGACTCTATCAGTCTCACCTTAAATGCAGTTTTGCTTTCTGTGGTTTTGGTTGTCCACAGTCAACTGCAGTCTAAAAACATGAAAAGGTAAATTTCAAAAATCAATAATTTGTAAGTTTTAAGTTGCGTGCCTATGTGGCTCAGTATTATCCACAGTTTCAGGTGTCCATGGGGTAAAGGCAGGTTATATTATATGTGCTTTCTTACCCATTTAAAAAATATACATTTTTTATTGATTTCAGAGAGGAAGGGAGAGGGAGAGATAGAAACATCAATGATGAGAGAGAATCATTGATTGACTGGCTCCTGTATGCCCCCTACTGGGGATCGAGCCCACAACCCAGGCATGTGCCCTGACCGGGATCGAACCAGGACCCTTCAGTCTGCAAGCCCATGCTCAACCACTGAGCCAAACCAGTGAGGGCTTCCTCCCATTTTTATTTTTGCAGGAAGCCAGCACAACCTGTGGTAGAAAGTACTTTCCTGGGTTTTCATTTATTTTTCTTATAAGTAATCATTCAATAGTAAGACTTTCCTACATATTGACCTTTTCTTACTACTTTCCCACCTTAGAAATAAGTAAATATTCTGAGCAATTTGCATCTGAAAAGAATTATCTCCTTTTGGTATTACTTTAGGTCCCTAAGCCTTTTGATGGCCCACAAAGACTGCATTCTTCCAATCCTAATTTGTCGACACTAGACTTTGGAGAAGAGAAAAGTAATTCTGACGGCTCTGAAACCTCATCAGAGTTTTCTAAAATGCAAGAAGATCTGTGTCATATTGCCCATAAAGGTACGTGTTCAATGAAAATCTTAAGTCATGTCTGAATGCGGGCTGTTCTTGGGGAAGGACCTCGCTCGGTTGGTTAATTTCCTGATCTTTAGTTTTTAGGCAACCCATTTTTTTTTTAAATTTCCCTAAGAAGTGTCTTCTAAACTTATTAGGGGAGATAGTGAGAGCATTAGGTATTACTTAAAAGCTGAGTAATTTATATGCTGCTGATAGGGATATAAATTGGTACTTAAAAAAAAATCTGCCTATTCAGCAATTCTACTTTAATAAATTCATTTGTAAGAGTTAACTTAAAATTTATTCAAATAAAGATTCATTTTAGCATTGTTTGTCATATCAAAAATTTGGAATAAATGTTCAACATCATTAGCCAATAGGAAATGCAAATTAAAACCATTATATTACCCTCTTCTATAATAGCTAACGTTAAAAAAAATACTGATAGTACCAAATGCTGGTGGCAATGCAGTATATGATACAGCTACTCTGGACAGAAGTTTGCAGTTTTATATAAAAATAAACACACCATGCAACCCAACATTCACATTCCTGGACATTTATCCCAGAGAAAGTATACACTTAACTCCACACAGATAATTTTACACACATGTTCAAAAAGCAAGTGTATTTGTGTTAGCCAAAAACTGGAACAACCCAAATGTTCTTCAACAGATGAATGGTTAAACAAATGATGGTCTATCCATACAATGGAATACTACTAGGCAATGAAAGGGAGTAGACTTTGGTTATACACAAGTCGAAGGAACCTCCGGGGCATTATGCTGACTTAAAATACTCAATCTCAAAACGTTACATGGTGTCTGATTCCACTTACACTTTTAGAGATGGAGAAGAGATGGTCGCCCCAAGTTACAGACAGGGAGGAGAGAGAGGGCGAAAGTATAAGGAGGTAGCAAGAGGGATCTTGGTGGTGATGAATCGTTCTGTACCCTGATTCTGAGGGTGGCTCCCCAAACCTACACCAACGACAAAATTACATTGACTTATGTTTACACACATGTACATACATAAGAGCATGTGAAACTGGTGAAATCTGAATAATCTCAGTTTCCCGCTTTTGACATTGTACCATAATTATGTACAATATCACACTGGGGGACATTGGATGTAGGGTACCCAGGACTTCTCTGTACTGTTTTTGCCACTTCCTGTGAGTCTATAATGACTTCAAAATTGAAATGTAAAAATAAATTAGAGCCCTGGCTGCTTTGGCTCAGTGGATGGAGCGCTGGCCTGCGGACTGAGGGGTCCCAGGTTCGATTCCGGTCGGGGGCATGTATCCTGGTTGCGGGCACATCCCCAGTGGGGCCTGTGCAGGGGACAGCTGATGGATGTTTCTCTCTCATCAATGATTCTGGCTCTCTCTCTCCCTTTCTCTCTGTAAAAAAGTCAATAAAATATAGTTAATAAAAATAAAATAGCTGAGAAATCTTGGGGGGAAATAAATAAATAATTAAATAGAGGCCACCTAAATGCCCCAAACAGAAGGACTGTATTTTTTAAATATAATATAATCATATGATAGAATAGTCAATAGCCACATAATAATAATAACAATAATAATAATATTAGCTTATTTTGAGCTCAGAGTTGTCTGTCAGGTAGTTGTTAAGCCCTTCTCTCACACTGTATTTCATTTAATTCTAGCAACAACCTAGGGAATATGTGTTAGTGTAACCTTCATTACACAGGTAAGAAACACAGCTTAGAGAAGTCACAGAACTTCCGCAGGCCACCTGGCAGAAATAGCCAATTGAGAGTTGAATCCTCAGCGGCCTGACCCCAGAGTCTGTACTCGCCTAGTGGCTCACTGCCCTTTTCTGGGGTAGCCAGGGCCATTTTTAGAGAGACAGGAAGGGAGAAAAATACAAGGTCACAGAACAATCTATAGGTATGATTCCATTTTTTTTCAGAAAAAATAAACTATAGAAAGCTGGTGTGTATAGGCATACTCAAAGTCTGAATGGATATACACCAGCTTTTTCATGATGGAGGCGGAGATGTAACACTTACTATCTCCTTTGTGTTTATATTTTTAAAATTTCATCTATTAATCATTTTTAAAGAAGAAAATAGGTTTAAATATTTTTAAATGAGAGGGCTGTGCTTGCAATAGGAAATAAGGCATTCCCTCTGTGTTTTTTTTTTTTAATATTTGTTATTGATTTTAGAGAGAGAGGAGAGGAGAAGGAGAGAGAGAGAGAAGCATCAATGATGAGAGAGACTCATTGATCAGCTGCCTCCTGTATGCTCCCGACTGGGATTGAGCTTGCAACGCGGGCATGTGTCCTGACCAGAATCAAACCGTGATGTCTTGGTTCCTGGGTCAGTGCTCAACCACTGAGCCACACCAGCCAGGCAGACATTCTCTCTGTTGCCTTGCTCTCCTAGACCAGTATTTCTCTTCGTTCCTGTTATCAATTACTTTAGCTCCTTTTTCCCTTAGTCTAAACCATGTTGGGTATGGGGAAGCCCTTTCATGCTCTTTGCAGATTGCTACCTCAGACTCCTGCCCTCGCTCTTGCTGGAACTCTGTCAGTGTTTTGCAGAGCTGCTGTGTGGTCCATCTGTGAAATAGACAGAAGTACCTGCCCTGATCCTTTAGAGCTCTTCTCCCCACCTCTCCCTGCATGGGTCCTCTGCTATTAAAGCATCAGTTACAATTAGGCATTGCATGTGGGAGGAATGCCTATAAAACACCTCCACTTTTTGATAATAGGAGCTGTCTTTTTAAAAATAGGAAAACGCTGCCTCCTGGCCGAGGGAAATGCCTGCATTTTACCTGCACGAGGAGACTGCTCCTCCGCAGGAACAGGGTCCACTGATCCTGTCCCCCCACAGAGGACTGGGCCACGGGGCCGTCTCTAATGGCTTGGGCCCGCTGGGGCTGTGTGAAAGCCAGCTGGCAGCGAGGCTGCCCCATACCCAGGTGAGGTCAAGTCCATGCCCGGGAAAGGTGCAGGCGCACTTACTCCACAACAGCCGGGGCCTGCGGGATCAGAGACAGGAAGTTCCACGGGGAACCACGGAGCTATGTTCCCTTCCTGTGACCCCTCAGTGAAACTCAGCACAGGGTCCTAGCCAGAGCTGCCAGCCGTTGGTGGTCATTTTTTCATGGTTTTGAGCTCAGGGGAGGCATTGCATAAAAAGCCAGGTGTGTCGCAATGATGTCATTTTCACCAATTAACAGTTAAAAAAAATATATATATATATGGCTTAAAGCAAAACCAGACTATTTATCAAACATAATACAGAATTTGGCATAAAAATCTGCTGGACAATTGTATTGATGTAAATAATGGGTAAACAAGTAGGACCATTTCATAAAATTACTCAGCGTGTTTACATTTAAAGACTCTTTTAGGTAAAATATGGCCTAGAAAGTATTTTAAAACCATGGACATTCTGTGAGGTTTGGAAATTAGGGGATGCAGATTACAAAAGATGAAACCAACCCCGATATTTTAGGTATAGTACTCGTATTCGTGTTTTAAAGAAAATTCACCAAAATGTGGTTTTCATTAAACAGGGAAAGATAAATGTGCCCTCCTGTGGGTTGGATGCCATCGGTGGCAGCTTTCTCCCTGTTTCCTTAAAGCGTTCTTGAGATGTGGGCACTCTCCGTACCTCAGGTGTGGAGACGGAGGACTTGTCCACCATCTAAACAGTAACGAAGTGATAGAGGAGGATGTTGGCTCAGGTTGGCCTTATTACAGACTTCTTAACCTCCTCCCACACTGCCACCGGGGACGTGATGTCTGTGATTTGCATGACTTCCTCAAGATCTTATTCTTTTCTGAGAAACTTCTAGAGAAGGGGCAGATTAAAAAATAGAGCTCAGGTAAATTAAGAGTATGGGTGTCCTGCAGTACCAGCCTTGGCTATCCAGACATGCTCTCTGTACTCTCACCACTTAACTCAATAAAAGACAGCATGGACCTAGCTGGCGTGGCTCAGTGTTTGAGTGTCGACCTACGAACCAGGAGGTCATGGTTCAATTCCTGGTCAAGGCACATGCCCGGGTTGCAGGCTCAATCCCCAGTGTGGGGTGTGCAGGAGGGAGCTAATCAGTGGTTCTCTCTCTCATCATTGATGTTTCTATCTACCTAACCCTCTCCCTTCCTCTCTGAAATCAATAAAAAATATATTGGGGGGAGAGGAGGAGGAGAGAGATAGCATGGATGCTGGCAGAAACAGGAAAGGTAGAGACACTAAGAGCCAATTGTATGATGCTTATGGAATTCCATTTTGTCAGAAGGTCAACTTGTGTCCACTCTCCTAGTATAGTGATAGGGTCTGAGAAATGGCTGAAGACAGTCTGGGAAAGAGATGAGTGAACAGAGAGGCCATAATTGCCTGCCGATACTTGAAAGCCCCAGGAAAGAGGCCAATGGGGAGACTCTGGGGTAAATGTCAGTGTAGGAGCACAAAGGACCTTCTTACCCCAGAGGAGTGGACTGCTTTAGGAGTCAGCGAACGCTCTGAGAAGCATGGGCCCAAAGGCCTTGTGACCAGGAGATGCTGGTCCTTCTATGTGGCGCTGGCCTTCCTGGTCTGTGAGGTTCTTTGTAGTTGAGCCTCTAAGATTTTCCATGTGGCCTAGTTTATTATCAGACATCCATAGGTGTGCTCCACCAGTTATCGTTTCCTTTTTCTCTAGCATCATGTTGGAAATTAGTGAGAGAACACTTCCGCCATGGGGGATATTCCTGACCCCTCTGAGATTCTTAACGATGAATATAAATATGATCTCTCTGAGTGCTGGGTCAGGAGACTGCTGTAAAACACTGTATTTTTGTCCTCTGTGGGCCCAAACAGTCATTTAAGAAATTTAGTGCATGAGGATCTGGTCTTCGGAGTCCCTTTGCCCCAGATGGCTTTGACCTTAAAATTAAATATAGTGACTGTATGAGTTTCTTTCGGCTTACTTAGTGCCCACCACAGTCTTGTCCACTATACGTTTTGAACCAAAAGGTGCGTGTTCTGCCAGCTTAGCTTGGTTGACTGCCTAGCTTTAGTGCAGACCTCTAACAGCCAGAGGAATTGATTAGCAAAGTGGCAGCCAGCCAAGTGCCACATTTATTTAATTTAGAGCAATAAATAAGACAGTGGGGAAGAATTGTAACGAATGTTAACTAGACTTATTGTGGTGATCATTTTGCAATGTGTACAACTATCGAACCATTTTGTTGTGCACCTGAAGCTAATGCCATATCACCAATTATACCTCGATTTAAGAAATGACAGTGAAGAGGTACCCCCCAGGGTCCCACCCAGCTGGTCTGAGGAGTTGCAAAGACGGGCGGTGCCTGTCTCAGAGACAGGGGAGGCCGTTCTTAACCGGGGGGCTGTTGCTTTCTTGCTGAGGCTGCTCTTCGGCTGCTCAGTAGATTCTGGTCGATCCCTCATTCAGAGACCCTGTCCCTGCATGCGGTTATTTGTCGGCATTGTCCTAGCAAAAGATGGCAGAATCCTCCTGAAACTGGTGCTGCATTTCAGGAAACGAGTCACCCCTTGCATTGTCCTGTCTCTTTCCTCTCTATCACCATTACTATTACAGTATCATTTATGAATTTTTTTTTATTTTAAATATATCAATTTTTTTACAGAGAGAAAGGGAGAGGGGTAGAGAGTTAGAAACATTGATCAGTTACCTCCTGCACCACCCCCCACCCCCCTACTGGGGAATGTGCCTGCAACCAAGGTAACATGCCCTTGACCGGTCAATCTGCAGGCTGACGCTCTAAACACTGAGCCAAACCAGTTAGGGCAACATTTATGATTTAATGCATGCTCTACCTTGGGTTAAGTGCATTATCTCAGTCAACTCCCTAACGATCTTATGAGGTAAATGCTGCCATCATCCCCATCCACACATGGGGTAATTGGAGTCTAGGCCCACCATGCACTTGTCCAAAGTCATACAGGGAGGAAGGGATGGAGCTGGAAGGGGTCCAGGGCTGGTGTGGGAGCCCACACTGTGGGTCACTCTGTTATGCTGCCCGTTATTTGCTTAATCGAATCCTTTAAATCAAAGAGCTGACGTTATTAGAAATTATAGTACCTGTTGACCCTTGACCTCTGTCTTATGTAGAGAGAAGCACCATACCGCATGCGTGTGTTTAGACAGATTGCTTATTTGTACTATGACTTTGTGAAGATGCTCTACGTCTGTCATTAAACACCACAACTTCAGACAAGTTCAGTGACAATCTATAGAAAGGTCCCGTGGCCCTTGTGGCTTTGAAATGAAGGAAGTCAGTAATGCGTATTTCATTTCTGTGATACTAAATAGGCCACTCTGAATAGCAATACCTCTAAAATTGCAACCTGTGGAATTCAATAATATGCCAAGACACTTGAGCTAGAAATATGTCTCTTCCTTCTTTCTGCCCTTCTAAGACAAAATATAATCAAAGAGCTTGGAAAGATAATATCCATTATCAATAATTTAGGTGACAGTTTTCTCATTCATAGGAGGTAATTTGTTCATTCTGTGATCAACACCCGCTTTTTTTTTTTTTTTTGGTCGTGTGTGTTAATGGTTTTTAAAACGTCGGTTCAGGCATCCGCTAAGCTCTCTTTATACCCGAGTGCTCACTGAAGTGAGCAGAGTAGCCAACTGCCAAGTTTAGGGTGGGGAGTTCTGGGTAAAGCAGCTGGGAAGACTAACAAGGAAGAGGGTAGGTAACACCTTAGGCATTTTGAAATACTTTCAAACTCACAGACAAGTGGCAAGAACAATACAAATAATTCCCATATATACTTTACCCAAACTCACCATTTTTAATATTTTGCCGCATTTATTTTATCTCTCTCTACACACATCCACTTACACATATGCTTATTTTTCTGAACTGTGTGAGTCGGACACATGTCATGTCTTTCTTAGGCCTTCATACCGCAGTGTGGATTTCCTAAGGACAGGGATATTCTTAATCACAGTTGAGTCAGGAAATCCAGGACATTGAGCACTGAAGCAGTACTGTTACCTATTCTGCCTCCCATACTTAAATGTTGCCAGTCATCCTAGTGATGCCCGTCAGTGGCCCTTCTCCCGTTTAGTATAAGAACTAGGCCGTGGTCATATATTGGGTGTAATGGTTGTGCCTGTTTAGCCTCCTGTAACCAAGGTCAGTTCCTCAGCCCTGTTCGTTGATGAAAATGACTTATAGGCCAAATTTTTAAGATAGGATGTTCCTTATTTTGGGTTGTCTACTGTTTCCTCATGATCAGATTCAGATGGTCTGTCCCTGGTCTACATACGACAAAAAGGACATTGTGTCTTTTCAGGATATTTCACCCCAAATAACACCGAGCCCATCTGACTCTCGCCGGTGATTAATTTTGGTCACCAATTAAGGCGCTACCCGATTTCCCTACTGCATTGTTACTGTTGTTATCCCGAAAACCAATAAGCTTTGTTTTCAGACATTTCCCGTCTTTGGAGATGTAAACAAAACTGAATATTAAGAAGAATCTAGAAGTATAGTTCTTTCAAGTGTCAACACTTCTTGATGATAAGTCATAAAATTATGGAATTTTACAGAGGGTAGGGGGTTTGGAATTGCAAGTGTGATTTCAAAAATTTAATAGGCTTTATTTTTTCAGAGCAGTTTTTGGTTCACAGCAGAATTGTACTTATAAACTACAGGGTTTTCATAGATAACACTCTTCTCTCCCCCCCGTCCCCAACACAGAGCTTCCTCCACTGTCAGCATCCCTCCAGAGTGGTCCCTCGGTTACAGTCAGTGAACCTACATTAAAACATCATTATCACCCAGAACCCGTAGCTTAGGTTAGGGTTCACTCTGAGTGTTGTACATTCCAGACGTGTTTTTAAAAAGGTCAATCTAGAGTTGACTCTCCTGCACTCTAAATATTCAGGGCTTTAGTTACTTTTCTAAGTTCTCTTATAAGAAACACATCTCCCTGTATTTCACTTGTAATGATGCCTCTTCCTTCATTCCTTTTTATAATAATTATATCTTTCTAGTTTACTTCACTTTAAGGTCGGCTTTTAATACCATATCCACGGAGCGAGAGAAGCTGAAGCAGCTGATGGAGCAAGACGTCCCTTCCCCCTCCGCCCAGGTCATGGGTCTGAAGCGTGCCCTGTCATCCGTAAGTGCCGCCACACCTGTGTCCCCGAATGCCTGACAATGCGGGCGGGCTCCCGAATTTTCCAGATTTCCCGTCTCCGTGGTTGTGTGGAAAATTCACGAGAAAACCAAACAAATTATCCAAATGATAATTCTAGTCTTTGACAAGATCCACTTCTTTCGAAGACCCAAACTCAGCCCACCCCAAATCGTTAGTAGTTGGTATTTCATGCTTGGTTTCCTCCTCCTCCACTTGACTCTTCTGATTCTGTAAAGCTTGTGTGTGTGTGTGTGTGTGTGTGTGTGTGTGTGTGTCTGACAGGCATTGGTTTGTTTGTGCTGACAGCATCTGACAGGTGGACATTTCTGTACCTGAGACTTCACACGCTTAGACCGACTTCCCAAGTCACAGGCAGCAGAGCTAAATTCTGCGTTCACCCTTGCCCTCTCTGCACAGCACAGATTCTGCTTACCACTCTTCCGAAGATGTGAAAATGATTGGATGTGATTGGGTTTGATTTGACTTGATTTGATTTGATGCTAGGACACAGCTAGCTCCCCCCTGCCCTTGGGCCGAAGGACAGGACTCATGCAGCGTAGGGAACAGTCGGTCTGCC
This sequence comes from Lasiurus cinereus, assembly GCA_011751065.1. Classification (NCBI taxonomy): domain Eukaryota; kingdom Metazoa; phylum Chordata; class Mammalia; order Chiroptera; family Vespertilionidae; genus Lasiurus; species Lasiurus cinereus. The sequence goes on from JAAGEH010000307.1 coordinate 3,336,345, forward strand.
TCTGCGCCACGGAAGTCAGGCCTCAGCTGTCCATCAGGAAACCTTTCTGTCATCTGCTCGCTCTCCTTTTTTTCCGTCGACTCCCATTCATTCCTCACGAGAGTGAGGCTCCACTGAAGGGCTGCGGCCCAGAGCTCTCTGCCTCGCACGGCTGATGGTCTGGCTGCTTGCTCACTTTGCACCTCTCAGAAAGCTGGAGAAGTGTTCAAAGGACATGCTCATTTGCTTCTCCTTTGGCTGGTCCTTTGGCATTCCCATGGTAACAAGAGGGAGCGCCCTGTGACATCGCCCTCAGAAGAAATACTGAACTTGCCCTTTAGGGTCAGGTAGGAGAGACGCATTTTAGGACATTGTTTTCCGAAGCCAGCCGAGAGGACTAGAAAGTAGCCATGCGTGTTTCCTATTGCCATGTCACTGAGAAGAGTCGTGTTCCGGGTGTAGTGTTCATGGTAAATGCATTACCAGGAGTGCATACTGTGATGGTCAGTACCCAAGGAATGTTCACTCGGTTGAACATTTCGAGTCTGGTGCCTTTGGAGGAAAGAAGAAATCATGTGGACTGACTGCGCGTCCAGAGCCTGGAGGAGCTCTGGGATCCTCAAGGTCAGAGAGAGAAACACCCCTGGGGACTGCGGTCCCACGCCTCACACTGGGTGCTGCTTTGGTTCCAGAGACGAGAGGTAGCCTCCCCTTCCCCCCTCTTGCTTTTTAGCTTATTTAGTGGCAAAAGCATCTCTCATTGTTCCAGGAGGTTGGCTTTCCGAGGCCCCTCTCCGCTGCCCTCCTCCTGTGAGGGCTGGCCTCCTCTGGCAGAGACTGAGATGCACTTGGCCGGGTGTCCCAGGCCATCGTCGTCCTCACCTTCGCTAAGCAATTCCCTCTCAACCCTATCCAGGATTTTGGAAACTTAAAATAAAACCGAATGATGCTTTCCTTTCTTTCTGTCTTAGGTTCCTGATTAAATTGTGTGTGTGTGTGTGTGTGTTTGTTTGTTTGTTTTTTCCAAAAGTAAAATTATAAGGCCATCTCGGGGCTGTCAGAGTGTACATGCTGTGCGGTGTGTGCAATCTTTTTTTTTTAATTAAATCTTTATTATTCATATTATTACATCTCTTTTTTTCCCTCCATAGCACCCCCCCCACCCAGCTCCCATCCCTCCCTCTGCCCTTAGTTCCCTCCCATTGATCTCATCCATAGGTGTATGATTTTTGTTCAGTCTCTCCCTGTACACCCCTCACCCCTTCCCCCCTGAGAATTATCAGTCCACTCCCTTTCTGTGCTCCTAATTCTATTATATTCACCATATTATTCTGTTTATCAAATTTTTAATTCACTTAATTTTTAGATTCACTTGTTGATTGATATGTATTTATTGTTCATAATTTTTTGGCTTTTACCTTTTTCTTCTTCCTCTTCTAAAAGAGTACCTTTCAGCATTTCATATAATACTGGTTTGGAGTTGATGAACTCCTTTAGCTTTTTCTTATCTGTGAAGCTCTTTATCTGCCCTTCAATTCTGAATGTTAGCTTTGCTGGATAGATTATTCTTGGTTGTAGGTTCTTGCTATTCATCACGTTGAATATTTCTTGCCACTCCCGTCTGGCCTGCATCGTTTCTGTTGAGAAATCAGCTGACAGTCGTATGGGTGCTCCCTTGTAGGTAATAAACTGTTTTTCTCTTGCTGCTTTTAATATTCTCTCTTTCTCTTTTGCTCTTGGTATTTTAATTATGATGTGTCTTGGTGTGGTCCTCTTTGGATTCCTTTTATATGGGGTTCTGTGTGCTTCCTGGACTTGTAAGTCTAGTTCTTTTACCAGATGTGGGAAGTTTTCAGTCATTATTTCTTTAAATAAGTTTTCAGTATCTTGCTCTCTCTCTTCTTCTGCCACCCCCACAATTCTGATGTTGGTACGCTTAAAGCTGTCCCAGAGTCTACTTACATTGTGTTCACATTTTTGGATTCTTTTCTCTTCTTGCTTTTCCAGTTGAATGTTGTCTGCTTCTTTATACAGAGTCCTAACAGCAGACTAGAGAAAGGCAAGAATCGGTGTATGCAATCTTGATATTTTTTTCCCTGTTTCTGCCTGTGGCAGCTTCCAGCCCCCGGTATAGGTTCTGGCCACTTCGGTTCAGATTCCAGCGACTCGTTGGCCGGAATAAAGCCAGTGTGGGGAGTGTAGCCGCATGTACCAGTCTCTGCTTTGTGTGTTTGGAAAACATTGACTCAGTGTTTCCTAAGTGATTTTCAGGAATTTCCAAACAGCCCATTCCACTCGTGGGAACTAACAAGAAAGCCCAAATCTCTGCTAGAGACCCGGGCCACAGCCTCTGCGTTCTCTGCAGGCTGGCCCTGGGGGGAGGGCTGCGAGCTTCTTGGAAGAGATCAGGAAGACAGACAGACAGACAGACCGGCAGGGTGGAGGGACCTGGGGGGTGGCTGGGGGGCAGACCGGGGAGAGCAGTTAGTCATGAAGCTGACAGGGCAGAGGCCTTTACCGGCAAGCCAGTTCCTTCCAGGTAGGGGTTGGGGGAGGGAACCAGAGCCGCCCAGGGAGAGATCAGAGCGGTGGGGTGAGCCCGGGGTGCTCCTGCCTCACCCCTTCATCCCAGGCCCTGGCTCTGAGCCCTCATTCAGGTAAGTGAGTTTTGTTGTCCTCTCCTTTAAAAATCAACTCTCTTAATCCTGAAGCATGCCTAAACCAATCAACAGCTGGCCCTGTTGGGAAACAATCAAACTAATCCTCCACAAAATCCTCCCTTCCGAGATCTCATTCCACTGGGGTGATCCTTAGGTAGCATGAAAATACGGCCAATCGTAAGGGGTGAGGGCAGCCTCTTTTCTGAAGACGAGAGAAGCGGGGAATCTTTAGGGAGGGACGCGGCCAGAGACCGCAGTAGCCCTCTGTATCCGCAGGCTCCACACCCACGGGTTTAGCCGAACAAGGCTCTTTTTTATTAAAAAATACGTATATATATTGATTTCAGAGAAGAAGGGATAGGGAGAGAGAGAGAGAAACATCAATTACGAGATTGAATCACCAACCAGCTGCTTCCTGCACGCCCCCTACTGGGGCACGTGCCCTGGACGAGAATCGAACCCGGGACCCTTTAGTCCGCAGGCCAAAGCTCCATCCACGGAGCCAAAGGGGTTGGGGCAGAAAATATTCTTTAAAAGAATGTGATGGGCCGGAACCGGTTTGGCTCCGTGGATAGAGCATCAGCCTGCGGACTGAAAGGTCCCAGGTTCCATTCCGGTCGGGGGCATGTACCTTGGTTGCGGGCACATCTCCAGTGTGGGGCGTGCAGGAGGCAGCTGGTCGATGTCTCTCCCTCATCGATGTTTCTAGCTCTCTGTCCCTCTCCCTTCCTCTGTAAAAAATCAATAAAATATATATATTTTTTAAAAAGAATGTGATGTTGTTGCTGCCACGGACCATGTAGTTAGGCCTCTGATGCCTCCGATGGCTGTGACGGCTGCGATGGTGGGGTCTGCACTGAACAGGTGCAGACTTTCTCCTTGTCATCATTCCCTAAACAGTACACCATCACAACTGTTTACATGGCATTTCCATTGTACACCGCACCACACGTGATCTAGAAGTTTTAAAGTATAGGAGAGGGTACGCATAGGTTCTCTGCAGATACGACGCCCTTTATATAAGGGACTTGAGCATCCGTGGGTTTGGGTGTCTGCCTGGGTGCCGGAGCCCATCCTGGGGATCCCGAGGGACCCTGTGGACACAGCTGGGCAGAAGGAGGGGCTGTGAAATGCTGGTCAGAATAGGAGCTGGGTCTTTGTGATTTCCTTTCTCCACCAAAAAACAAAAAAACAAAAAAAAACAACACCTTACTAACCTCTCCTTCCACCTCTGGGCAGGAGATGAGAGGAGGGCGTCGTGTCCGGAGTTTAATATCTCTTGTTCCCCAGGCACCCCAGAGCCATCCCCTGCGGGATGGATGGCATTCCAGGAGAAGGCCCGGGCAGTGGGCCGGGGCCCCGGCAGGCGGGGCCGCCCCGAGCCTTTCTGAAACACCGTTCTTACCGTGTTCCAGGCCCTAGCACAAAACACAGACCTTAAAGAGCGCTTGCGCAGAATCCATGCCGAGTCCCTGCTCCTCGAGCCCCCCGCTGCCGACGGCCTGGCCGAGGTGGGTAAGGTCCCGGTGCGGTCCGGTAAGGTCTGGTGCCACCGCCTCGGTGACCTCGCAGGCACCCCACCTCCCTGCTCCCCTCCACCGGGGCGGGAGTGGAGTCCCCGGATCCCAAGGCTTTGTGGAGCCTGCTGCTAACTGCATTGGAAAACTGCTCCCCCTGACCCCCAAACTCCTCTTCCTTTGATGCTTCTCTCCCCCGTTCTTCTCCTAAGCGGGCGGTACTGCCGCGGGAGCTGCAGAGAGACAGGTTTTGTGCTGTTACCTGTGAAGAACCCCCACCTTCTCCTTTTTCCTGGGCTTCCTCTGTGAGACCCACTCCTCCTCCTCGGCTGTCCCCTCCTCCTCTTCCTGCGATGCTTCTGTGTCTCCTTTTCAAAGCACAGCCTCGCCCTCGGAGGGAAAACATACTCTTACAGCCAAGCGTCTTGGCCCGTTGATACTGCATCAAACGTGTCTTTTCTCAGGACTTGGGATGTTGGTCTAAAATATTCTCCGAAGGCGCTTACAGTGAGAAGTTTCAGAAAAAGACAAGGGAATCGCTGGAGAAGCAGAAAAGGGTCGTTAGGGTTACAACTGTTTTTCGTGATCTCTCGTGTTAATAAGCCTTCCTCAGATGTGCAAGGGTTTTCTTTATTAACAAATTTATTAGGCCGAGGGCATTTAAAATAAAAAATAAGACGGTGATATGAAAGGGGTGTGTGTGTGTGTGTGTGTGTGTGTGAGTGAATTTGCAATGAGTCAGCGCACAGGCAGCCAGGCCCAGAGGCACTGGCAGTGATGGTTTAAGGAGGGGCAGAATAACTACCGCAGGCATCAACACGATGGTATGTGTAAAATAAAATAATTTTTATGCGTAAAATAAACAGACATGATAGAAGAGGCTCAAAAACCAATGGGAAAGAGATGGATTACTCAATCAGGCTGGCACAGCTCAAAAGCAGTGTGGAAGCCATTTAAATCTCACATGGCACACTAAAATGAATCACTGGGGAATTAAATAGGAAAATTCAAACTGAAAAATATTGATTTAAATATTTATCAAGCCCTGGCTGGCATGGCTCGGTTGGTTGGGCATTGTCTCGGGCACAGGGTGGCTAGTTCGATTCCTGGTCAAGGCACATGGGCTTGACCCTTCATGGGGGTTGGGGGGGCGGGGCGGGGATCAGCAGCCAATTGATATGTTGTTCTCACATCAATGTTTCTCTTTCCCCTTCTCCATTGCTCTCTCTCTCTAAAAATCAATTTTAAAAATCTTTAAAAATATATTTAGTAAGCATCTAGAGTAGGGAGGACTTCCTAAATGTGGAAGTAATAGGAAACGTTACAAAAGAAATGTTGACTGGATTTGGCTTTTTTCTTAGGGGAAAATGGTGTGTGTGACAAAAGAATGCATAGTCCTAGCTGGTTTGGCTCAATGGATAGAGCGTCGGCCTGTGGACTGAGGGTTCCAGGTTCGATTCCAGCCAAGGGCACACGCCTGGGTGTGGGCTCAATCCCCAACAGAGGGTGTGCAGGAGGCAGCCAATGAATGATTCTCTCTCATCATTGATGTTTCTATCTCTCTCTCCCTCTCCCTTCCTCTCTAAAATCAATAAAATATGTTTTTTAAAAAAGAATGCATATAATGGACTAGGGAAAATATTTTCAGAGAAAATGACAGACTTAAATAATGCTAAATGGATGATAATGTGTTTAATACATTTAAGACCTCAACAAATAAATGGGGGTGAGGAGGGGGTCACAGTTTACCCCAAGTGCAGATAATTTTTAAAAACCTTCCACTTAGTAATACCTATAAATTCATAGGGAAGTATAAAGAGATGCAGAGGGTGGGCCTCTTCCCGTGTTAGCATCTCTATATCCAGCTACTTTTACAAAAGGACAAAATGTTCAACCCAATTCTTAACAAAGAAATGCTAATTAAAACAAGCTCATTAGCACAAAGTATTTCTAAATTTAAAGTGTTTGGTGCCCTTACGCATGTAGAGAAAGCAGAGGTGCTCTTGCTTGTTGATGCAATTAGGCGACATATATTTTCCCTTTAACATTTTTAATAATTCTAGTTCTGAGAACTGGTTCTAAGGAATAATGAGATACAATCAGAGACACATTTGCAAGCATGTTCACCATCTTTACAAATTTGGAAACACCTTTAATTTCCAATAAAGGAAATGGTTCCCTGTGACACACAATTAAAATAAAATATTCTCTCTCCACTAAAGGTCATTGTGTCAAAGAACTGGTAACAGCCCGGGGGAGAGTTCACACTATAATGTGACGTGAAGTTAGCAGATCAGATAAAGATAGTGGACCGTGGAGGGGGGTCCCAGTTTTTCACACACACAAAAATGACACCCAAATATCTTAATCCAAAAAAAGACATCACCAGGTTCACAGGAGCCACAGCTGGGGAACGAGACTCTAAATGAGGTCTGTTTACCTTTTGTATCTTCTGTTTTGAACACGTTCCTTTTATCTTCAGAACAGATGTGAATTTTAAAAACAATGACAGTGCAGCGTTGTTTGGGGGAAGTTTCTAAAATTAAATGGATAGAGAGAGATGACCATTATTGCAAAGCAAAGCTCTATGTGTCGAGAGGGTTGTAGAGAGAAATGTTATCAAAATAGTTGCCGTGGTCGCTTCAGTGTGATGGGATTAGGGGCTCCCTCGCTCTTCTCTGTGTATCTTTGATAGCTTAGAAAATAGACAGACTTGAGGGGACATCATTTCACTGTCCGGACCAGATTAATATGTCAGTACATGAAGCCCCGGGCGGTGCAGGCCCTGTGCCAGGTGCGGTCCCGTGAGCTTTCGTAGATGTTAATGGCCAGTAGCTGGAGGGGAGGCGGTGGGGGGGTAGGGGTGGGGAGGGGGGAGACAGCAGAAGGAGCCAGGGCGGGGGTGTTCCTTTCAGGGAGGACCCGCCCAGGCCTCCTCTGACACTCCAGGCCAGGAGGAGGGTGCAGAGCTCGCGCCTGCTAATAATTGATGAGCAGAGCAGCTGAATAAATCATTGGAGTCCCATGTGCCAGCGACGCGCCAAGGACAGGGCCCTGCAGTGAGCATCGCAGGAGCTCCTTCGCTCACCGTGCTGTCTCCCTGCCCCTGGAGGGAGGGGGTTGGGGGGTAAGGGGGACAGCGGTGGTGCTTATTGGTAGATCCCCCAGTGGCCTCTGTTAGGGTAGAGCAGCGGTTCTCAACCTTCCTAAGGCCGCGACCCTTGCATACAGTTCCTCATGTGGTGGTGACCCCCAACCATGAAATGTTGCTCCTGTGATGCATCGTGATGTAAATATCTGCATTTTCCCAATAGTCTTAGGCGACCCCTGTGAAAGGGTCGTTCGACCCCCAAAGGGGTCGTGACCCACAGGTTGAGAACCGCTGGGGTAGAGGGAAGCCTGCTTTCCAGAAAGCGGTGCGGATATTAAAATGGGGAGCGTCTTTGAGCGAGTGCCTCCGGCCAGCCGTCTGAGGAAGAAGCCTAGACAAAGGGGTGGCCCAGTGACGTGTCCCTGAAGGAAGCCGTTCATAGAGGCCTTGCCCTGTGTTGCTGATGAGCGTCAGTCGTGGCCCTCCCTCCGGCTGAGCACCCTCGCCCGGGCCTCCTTTGTGATGGAGACGGAGGAGTGCGTCCTGAACTCGCAAAACTTGTGGGGCAGACGGCGGCCTCTGCGCTAGCCTGTGCTCCCCCAGTTGGCCTGGGGCGCCCTCATCAGACGCCCCACGGCCTGGAAGCCGCCCCGTGTCAGCCCGGGGAGAGGTGGAAGCTCCGGAAGGCCCGGGCATCCGTCTCCTCTGGCCCTGCCTCCGTTCTCATTCCCCGAGGCTTGTCCCTGTCCCCTTGCCTGTGGGGCCTCCCCAGACCCAGCGGCCTGGGCACAGCCTCACTTCCTCTCCGCCTCCAGCGCGCTCGGTCCCACAGTCCAGGTCTCAGCATGCAGGGGGTGTTCTCTGCACCCCTCCTTCAGGCCAGGCGCCTGCTCTTATCCATCACTGGGTCCCTCCAGGGCCAGCACAAAGCACAAGGCAGTGGCTCGGTTGGTTGAAATACATGGAGTTTTCCACTTTCCAACGTGAATAGAAAGTGCGCTCCGTACTCAGGTCCTTCCCGGTGGGAAAGTGTAGACCAGCGGTTCCCAGTCATTTTTGGCCGTGTCCCTCCTAAGCATCTCTAAAATCTGGATATCCCCTCCTCCACATGACATATAATTCTTATTATTCAAAAAGTGAACTCCTATTCATGTGGAGGAAGCCTAAAAGGCCATGAACTTGGTCTAAACCAGTGGTCGGCAAACTGCGGCTCGCGAGCCACATGCAGCTCTTTGCCCCTTGAGTGTGGCTCTTCCACAAAATACCATGGCCTGGGCGAGTCTATTTTGAAGAAGTGGCGTTAGAAATTTAAGTTTAAAACATTTGGCTCTCAAAAGGAATTTCCATCGTTGTCCTGTTGATATTCGGCTCTGTTGACTAATGAGTTTGCCGACCACCGGTCTAAACAAGCTTCCAAAGGACATGGCATCCATGAAAGAGAAAAGTAAAAGAACAAAAGGACAGTTGAAATACTGAGGAAGAAACACTAAGAAATTATTTTTTTTTAAATGAAATTATCTGAAAAAATAGCAAATAAAGTTTTAGGACATATCATAGAGAACTGAAATGCATAAATATGTCACACTCTATTTCTATCTACTGTACATGAGGCCCCTAGAACCATAAGAAAGGCAAAAACTTCACTGTTAATAACTCATTCTCTGATTGCCCCCTTAAAAATCAAACTGCCCCCCCCCCTGTGGGGCGGGGGCCCCAGTGATGGATAAAACCAGGCTCTGGCCTCCGTGAGTGGGACCCACTGATCTAGAGCCAGGGAAGAAGGGGTGGGGCCGAGACTGGCTTGGCTCAGTGGAAAGAGCGTCAGCTTGTGGATTGAAAGGTCCCAGGTTCGATTCCAGTTGGGGGCATGTACCTTGCTTGCGGGCACATCTCCAGTATGGGGCGTGCAGGAGGCGGCTGATCGATGTCTCTCTCTCATCGGTGTTTCTGACTTTGTATCTCTCTCCCTTCCTCTCTGTAAAAAATCAATAAAATATATTTTTTTTAAAAAAGGGGGTGTGGGGCGCCAGGCCAGCTGAGGATCTCGCAGTCTGTCATTGTGGTGGTTGTGAGCAGCCTCTAAAGGGGCTCGGGTCATGACAGGAATAGGAAAAACGGCAGTTATATATTGGATCCTAAGTGTATCTTACGTTATGCTTATAGGCCTTTTCTTTTACTAGTAAACTTCATGAATTTAAAAAATCAAATTTTAAACTCATTTAAAAAAGCTTAATATAGTATCCCATTAAGGAAAACTAAGCATATGACATACAGTTATCCTCTTCAAAATAATTTTTTTTTCATTTCAGTTATCATGGCTATTCCCTATATACCATTTAAAATTGTTTATTACTCTACTCTAGTGATTTTCAACTTTTCTCGTATCAGGACCATTTTTATATTCTTCAAAGCTCTTTGAGTTCTCAGAAATTTTATTGTGCATTATATGTATCAATACCATATTAAAGTTAAAACGAAGAATTAAAAGATAGCCTTTTAAGGTAATAATTCATAAAGGGACTCCGGGACTGCCTTCCCTCAAGGCGTCCTTGTGGGTGGAGAGAGACAAAGAGACTTTATTTCCTTCACCCACCCGTGAATAATGAATGATCTGCCACCCGGGGCACTTCCGGTACCACACACACACTGTTTGTGTGCCAAGGGTCGGCCTCCGTGAGCACGTGGGGCAGGAGAAAGCTAGGCTGCTCAGCCCCGCCGTGCCAGGACACGCATGTGTGCCACTCAGAGGCACGTGGAGGATGGAAAGCAACCCCCGGCAACGGTAGAGGAGAAAGGGATATGGCTCAGAGAGCGTGGGATGTTTCCCGCTAAAATGCCACCAAGCCGAAACCCGTTTGGCTCCGTGGATAGAGCATCAGCCTGTGGACTAGGAAGTCCTGGGTTCGATTCCGGTCCAGGGCATATACCTTGGTTGCAGGCACATCCCCAGGGCGGAGTATGCAGGAGGCGGCTGATTGATGTCTCTCTCTCATTGATGTTTCTAGCTCTCTATCCCTCTCCCTTCCTCTCTGTGAAAAATCAATAAAACATATTAAAAATATGCGCCTGAGCAGTGAGGCGCCTGTCAGGGAGGCACCCCTACAGAGGAGACCTTCGTTTTCCATTTCATTCCGTGTGAGGCTCGTTTCTCATCTCCGGAGCTGACCTCTGTCTGCTTTGAGCTGCTTGTTTGCATGGGCCTGTGACCTTGTGTATCATGCCACCACGTCAGTTGTGTGTGTTCTGCTTCTCTTGAGACTGTTTCTAAAGATGTATGTATTCTGGGTTTTGTGTCTTAAACAGGAGAACTCCACCGATGACAACCGGCCCCTGGTCCATCAGCTTTCTAACGAGAGTCGGCTCTCCATCACTGACTCGCTGTCGGAGTTCTTCGATGCCCAGGAGGTCCTCTTGTCGCCCAGCTCCTCAGAAAACGAGGTTTGACCACTGTGCTCCGTTTTGTGCCCACTCAGTAGATACTCTTGTTTAGAAACACTAAGCTCAGTTGCCCCTTTCTACCATGATATTCTGGGATCTTGTTACAAATCCTACCCCAAATTGCACAAAGGGCTACTAGACCTTAGAATAAAGAGTTGTGAAAGTAGCCAAAACCGGTTTGGTCAGTGGATAGAGCATCGATCTGCGGACTGAAAGGTCCCAGATTCGATTCTAGTCAAGAGCATGCACCTTGGTTGTAGGCACATCCCCAATAGGGGGCATGCAGGAGGCAGCTGATCGATGTTTCTAACTCTCTATCCCTCTCCCTTCCTCTCTGTGGAAAATCAATAAAATATACTTAAAAAAAAAAGAATTGTGAAAGTAGGGGTTGGTCATCCTTATTTCTGTTACTTGATTTGCTATTCCTCTTTTCAATGACAGGTTAATAATTTTGACTATTAGCGATTTGATACGTAATACTTCTAACCACAGGGCCAGAAATTAGCACCAGGGATATTTTTTAATCATTGAATTCAGCCTATACTAATTTACAACATACAATTATTATATTTTCATAATGTTGTAATATGGTCTTTATAATATATAACAATATTTTTAAATTTTTAACAATATTATTTTTAATTGCTGCATACAATTCATACTTTCCTGAGGAGGCAAGTGTCATAGTTGGCCTTGCTATGTATGTAGTGTGTATGGATAATTTTATCCCTTTAGAAGTATTCATCTTGCTTATTCATTTCTGTAGAAGATTATTTTTTTCACAACTAGTTCAAAGACAAATTGTAACTCCTTCTACCCAAACACTAACACATTCTGAAAATGCAGCCTGAGGTAATAAGAACTAAAAATCTTGAGTTTACTTGTGTTTTCCTTGTGAGAACTTAAGTGCGAGGATCTTAACAGCTGTTTGCTGAGCACGTCCCTAGGCAGGCAGGTGCGTGGCCCCAGTAAAAACCGCATCCAGAATGACTTCTCCAGTTCGCAGAGTGTTTGCGAATGGGAAGTGTTTGCTGATGGTGGGGAAAGGTTCTAGGAACACCTGGCTGTTGGCTCTCACTCTAAGGCACCTTATTTCTTCTTTCTCTTAGGGTTCTGAGGACGACTCATATGTCAGTGACATAAGCGATAACCTGTCCGTGGACAATCTCAGTAATGACTTGGACACTGAGAGACAGACCTTGGGTAAGACTTCCATTATCTGACCTCTGAAAGTCTGGATCTTCCTGGAATACTAGTAAACATATAAAGAGAGCCTGCTGCAGGCAGAGAACTGTAACAAGAACTGTGTCAGAAAATTCAGATAAGGCCGAGACCGGTTTGGCTCAGTGGATCAGCCGCCTTCTGCATGCCCCACAGTGGAGATGTGCCCGCAAGCAAGGTACATGCCCTTAACCGGAATCGAACCTGGGACCTTTCAATCCCCAGACTGACGCTCTATCCACTGAGCCAAACCAGTTTTGGCTGTTTCTGACTTTCTATCTCTCTCCCTTCCTCACTGTAAAAAATCAAAAACATATATTTAAAAAAAATACCTTAAAAAAAAAAAAGAAAATTCAGATATGGTCTCCTCTCAAGGTTTTACAGCCAGGTGGGAAGACAATACTCACATGAGAAAAATGTTTTCATTCACATAACTTTGCCTACTTGTGTAAATTTCTATTTTCTAAAGCGAAGCTATACCAGTTATATAAATATCAAAGATTAGTGCATGCCAAAACTGGTTTGGCTCAGTGGATAGAGCGTCAGCCTGGGGACTGAAAGGTCCCAGGTTCGATTCCGGTCAAGGGCATGTATCTTGGTTTCCGGCACATCCCCAGTGGGGGCATGCAGGAGGCGGCTGATCGTTATCTCTCTCATCAATGTTTCTAACCTTCTATCCCTCTCCCTTCCTCTCTGTAAAAAAAAATCAGTAAAATATATTTTAAAAAAAGGATAATGCAACAGATATCCCTTATTGGTCAAACATTCTCTCTGCAAACAAATTAGAATATAACTTTTTGCCTTTAGGTATCAGATGGTTTTCATAATTTAGGAATTCTGCAGGGCTTATATAATAAAAAGTCTGGTCTGAATGGTAATTTAGCTTCAGATTTTTTAAAATAACAGCTTTGGAAGTAATACACTTCCTAGCAGTGGGGACTCTGAAGGTATTCTGAGATGTTCATTTATTACTGTCCCAGGAGTGGAAGTGAGGCCCAGGAAATGTTTGAACCATGGGAGTGTCTCAGCTCTTCTCAAACAGCTCTGATTTAGCAATTCCGTGAGCAAATGGAGGTGTGTTAAGCGAGGTGCCGGTAGGAGGAATCTGCCCATTGGGCAGTTCTCTGGATGGGTCCTGTAGCATCAGATACTCCCAGTTCTCGGTGTGCCTCGAGTGTACCTAGAACAGCACCTGTTTTCTTATTTGCCTGGAGGACACTTACCAGTCAAATCCTTTTTGATATTTCAGTGCTTCCCAGCTCAGCAGGTATATGTGAAATACGATGATGTTGAGTTGTTATCTGAATGCCAAGGAGCCTACCCTTTGGGAACCACAAGAAAGGCAGGTCATTTCACCATCCGGTGGGAGAACATCCTTTCAGCATCACACCTGCTGGAAGTCAGATGCTCCTTAGGCTCCGTCTTGAAGTCAGAGAGGGAGAGAGAGAGAAACATCCAGCTCACCCCTTTCTCATATGTTGGTGTGAGGCAAAGATTTCATGTGCAAACAGGCACAGTTGGGAGGGGAGAAGAATTTCAGGGCACAGAGCAATGGGAGCTGTCACAAAGGGAAAGATTGACAGGAGCAAATACCTAACGTAAATGTTACATTCCTCAGAGAGCCACTGATGTGGTTGCCCATCAGCCCATGAATCAGGAGGTCACGGTTTGATTCCCTGTAGAGCAGTGGTTCTCAACCTTCCTAATGCCGTGACCCTTTAAGACAGCTCCTCATGTGGTGGTGACCCCCAACCATAAAGTTATTTCCGTTGCTACTTCATAACTGTAATTTTACTACTGTTATGAACTGTAATGTAAATATCTGATATGCAGGATGTATTTTCATTGTTACAAATTGAACATAATTAAAGCATAGTGATTAATCACAAAAATAATATGTAGTTATATATTGTGAAATATTTCTTTCTAATTACAAATAAATGAAATTTTGTCTTGAATTGTGGTGTAGCATGGGTAACAGTCTTCATATGACAACAGTAAACTACACTGCTACATTTTGCTACACCGAGGAGCAGTGTGTTGGTTCCTAAGACCATGGGAAATAGGTGTTTTCCAATAGTCTTAGGCCACCCCCAAAAGGGTCGCGACCCACAGGTTGAGAACCACTGCTGTAGAGGGTGTGCAGAAGGCAGCTGATCCATGATTTTCTCTCATCGATGTTTCTATCACTCTCTTCCTCTTTTAAAAAATAAATAAAAATATATTTCAAAACAAAACAAAAAAATACCTCCGGACCAAATTTAAAGTAAAGGTCAAGTGGGGATTAAGTTATAAAACAAATATAAAAAACAAAGGATTATCTTTATAAATAGGAAAGCAGATCATTCAGAAAAGGAAGAAATGTTCTTAAAAGCATTCCAAACCACACAAGGAATTTTCTAAATGTAAATTGAAAACTGGGAGATAACACAGGTGGGGACAGCTAACAATTTGTCAGAAATTAAGATCAAGCCGAGACTGGTTTGGCTCAGTGGATAGAGCGTCGGACTGCGGACTGAAAGGTCCCAGGTTCGATTCTGGTCAAGGGCATATACCTTGGTTGCGGGCACATCTTCTGTGGGGGTTGTGCAGGAGATAGCTGATCGATGTCTCTCTCTCATCGATGTTTCTGGCTCTCTGACCCTCTCCCTTCCTCTCTATAAAAAAATCAATAAAATATTTTTTTAAAAAGAGAAAAGAAAAGAAATTAAGATCAAGCCAAAACTGGTTTGGCTCAGTGGATAGAGCTTCGGCCTGCGGACTGGGAGGTCCCAGGTTCGATTCCAGTCAAGGTCATGTACCTAGGTACAGAAGGCAGCTGATCAATGTTTCTAACTCTCTATCCCTCTCTGCTCCTCTCTGTAAAAAATCAATAAAATGCATAAATAAATAAAAAGAAATTAAGATGGAATGATGACGAGCCCAGAGAGCCTCCGGAGGTGGGCACTCACCTATTCGGCTCACAGATGGGAAGCCGATACCGCCTTTTCGCCGAGCCCTCTGTGCATATGAATCCAAAGTCTAAAAATGGTCACAGTTTATGGCATAGTAAGCCCATTTCTCTACTTCCCATGAAAATGACCAGAGGTAGTCAAATATCTAGGAATATGAATATTCACTCCCTGTTTGCATTATAGCAACACATTGAAATAAATCCAAATCCAACGGTAGAAGAATGAGTCAGTCAATTGTGGCCAGTCCATAGAATGGACCTAGAAGAACTCTGAATAGCATGCAAAAATAACATGTCAACCGGATAAGCAGGACAGGAAATCAGGCATACAGTGTGAGATATATGGGGGAGAAAGCACTGACTGAAAATACTCCAAAATATAGATGGCTACTGTATCTGGGTAGTGGGATCATGGATGACTTCTATTTTTTTCTTACGTACCTTGTAATAAACACAGTTGCTTTTGTCAGAATTTAAAGTGATTTTTTTAAGAGTTTAAAAGCTTTTATCAGAATTTGAAGAGCTCTTTAAGAAGAGTTAAAAGTGTAAACAGTAAACTTGCTCTGGACATAGAGGCCAGTGTCCAGTTTTGTTATAAGTGTACATAGAGCTACAAAAAACTGGCTTTCGACTAGGGATTTGGTAACCTGTCTGCGAGTGGAGTCCATGAATGTTAGTGCATGTAATTTTTTAAAAAATATATTTTATTGATTTTTTACAGAGAGGAAGGGAGAGAGGGATAGAGAGTTAGAAATATCGATGAGAGTCATCGATCAGCCACCTCCTGCACGCCCCCTACTGGGGATGTGCCCACAACCAAGATACATGCCCCTGACTGGAATCGAACCTGGGACCTTTCATTCCACAGGCTGATGCTCTATCCACTGAGCCAAACCGGTTTCAGCGGTGCATGTAATTTTTGGCACTTAATTTCGTCGTGCAAAATTTCTATCGTAAGACTCGCAGTCATATTCTGAATCACTGAGATTAATAGTAGAATTGAGTACTGTTTTAGGTAAGGTTTCATTCATGGGTTGTTTTTAAAAAAACAGCGATGTGAAAAGACGTGTAGAGACGACCAGGCCTGTTTCCCTCTCAGGCTCGGTTCTCGAAAGCGGCGGGGAAGCCACGTGCAAACGGCGGACGTGCCTGCCGGCGCCCTGCCCCAGCAGCAGCAGCGTCAGCCTCTGGAACATCCTGAGGAATAACATCGGGAAGGACCTGTCCAAAGTGGCCATGCCCGTGGAGCTGAACGAGCCGCTCAACACGCTGCAGAGGCTCTGCGAGGAGCTGGAGTACAGCGAGCTGCTGGACAAGGCCGCGCGCATCCCCAGCGCCCTGGAGAGGATGGTGAGGGCTTGCTACCCCCCCCCCACCCCCCAGCACCCGGGGCCACTAGGCCATCCATGCCAGCCAGCAGGATGGGCAGCCCGAGCACCAGCCCCCCAGGTTCCCTGGCATGGTTCCTGTGCCAGGTTCGCTTCTCAGGGACCTCGGGGTCCCCTGTGCTCGGCTGGCCTCAGTCACACTGTCAGGACCTTCCCTGTGGCGGGGAGGCGGGGAGGGCTTCCTTGTGACAGCTGCAGCCTGGGGGTAGTTCTGCTCTGTGGTGGGGAGCTTCCTCTTTCTCCAGAAGGTTCCCCGTGATTGTTCTGCTAAGCCTGGCTGGAGAGCCGGCCCTCCGGGCTGTCTGGGCATTTATGTTTACTACCCCAGGTGGACAGAACTTAATCTCTCAAGCTGTTTTTCTTGTCCCGGGTAAATTTCCCTGGAGAATGATTTGGTTTTATTTTTGGAATAATATTTCCACAGCTATTTCCTAGGTTTTCAGAAAATAACACCCAGGGGAGATGTTCACAGAAGAAAGGTCCTTTTTGTGTTTCCTTCCCTTCGTCTTCGTCTATGAATTGTTAGTGGGTGCTTTTTTTTAAAAAAAAAAAGTATTTTATTGATATTTTTACAAAGGAAGGGAGAGGGATAGAGAGTCAGAAACATCGGTCAGCTGCCTCCTTCACACTCCCCACTGGGTATGTGCCCTCAACCAAGGTACATGCCCTTGACCGGAATCGAACCTGGGACCCTTGAGTCCGCAGGCCAATGCTCTATGCACTGAGCCAAACCGGTTATGGCAGAGCGGGTGCTTTTTGAAGCTCATCCCAGAGAAAGTCACCTTTGTCCTCTACTCTGCTTCCACTGGAGGGGCTCCGAGGGTTTCTAACTCCAGTGACGGTGAGACCGTGGACAGCGCAGCCCTCTCCATGACTGGCGCTGACTTTGTTCTCCAAAGCGTGTCTCTTCTTTTTTGCTTCCTCACAATGTTACCTGCTCAGCAGGGAGGTGGTTGTGTGGGAGGCTGGGACTCCAGTGTGCACCCCAAACTCTGCCCCTGGGCTTTGGCCGATTGGCTGCCTTGGAGTGTGCGGGCCCCCTTGGCCTCAGGTCAGAAAGCCACCTTCCAGCCCCAGGAGCTGACTTCTTGCCTAAATTCTAAGCATTCCGCGGCTTCCCGCCTAATTAAAACGTCATTACTGTAGAGATGTGAAGATTAAAGGGAACTCTAACTAGTGGGTGAAAGCTACATCCGGGAGGTGCTCCACACAGCCTCCAGGGACTTCTCCCATCCCAGAGGCTTTCTTGTTGCTCAAGATAATGAGAGCTGGGAGAACAACAGGCGCTGTATCTTTTCAATCTTTGTTCCTCTTCCCCAGAGAATTTCCGAGGCACAAAGGGAAGCAAATAGCTTCTAAGGCAAGTGTCAAAAGTCAGCGTCTGTGGACCGTTCTTTTCTTTGAGGGAGAAGCTGGGCTTTGAGGATGACAGTATTCTTAAAGGTGCCTCATTCCTGCCACCGTTAAGAAACCCTTAGGATGTTCAGCTGAGGGTTGTAACTGACCTGGAGAAGAAATTGGAGCCAAAGATTTGCATTCCGCCACCAAGTGCAGGAGGGGAGACCCAGGATGGGGTCGTGCTCACTGCTCGGCGGGTCAGCTTGGGCCCCGCGTAGATCTCCGCTGTTCCAGAGGTCTCCAAAAAGGAGGGTGCTGGCTGGTGCCTGCTGCCTCCCCCCGCCTCCCTCAGCGTTATGCGCGACTCCAGGTTCCTGCGTGCATTTTGGTCTGGGTTAAATTGGGAAGGCGTGCGGCACAGAGACCGGGACCTTGCCGTGTAACAGGAAACGGACGCTGAGGAAGCAGAGAGGGGAACCGTCACCCAGGTTTCGAGAACAAAGGCTGAGTCGAGCATAGAGATCTGTGTTCATAAACCGCCAGCCGCTCTAGGGTGCCCCTCTCTGAGTGGCTCAGGAAAGCTGTGCGGCTGGTGAACCCCGATGAAGCAGCTTCCTGACGGCTGCTGGGCCGAGGAAACGTGCAGATGGCTGCTCGGTGTTAGAAAGCAGAGGCTGCTCTTGCTACTTTGGTTTAATTTTTTTTTTTTTTGCTGCCCCCGTCCCCCCACCCATCCACCCCACAGAAAGACAAAAAGAAGACTGTGTTCTGGGGATCTGGGAAGGGGGACTGATAGACACGTGGAGGGCCTCACCGTGAGGGCCACCAGGGGATCCGGTTTCCTCGTGGCCACCGGAGTTTTCCCTCCTTTTCCTCTGTGACTTCCCCCTTTGTCCTCGTGCTGAAGCAGAACTTGAGCCAAGGCAGGCCCTGGGGCCTGCGCTCAGGCTCAGGAAATGACTCACACAGACGGGCCTTCATCAAAACGCGTTTGGCTGTTTCTACAGCATCCCATCGGGAATGGTTATTAAACTTAGGGTGCCAGTTCCTGAAATTCCAGGGAAGTTTGGCCTTTGATGCTCTTCTTCCTCCTTCTCCCCCCAAAATCCTAAGCAGGGTGTCGTCAGGGGCAGAGGTGCGGGGCCAGGCTGAACGGCTCACTCACAGGGCGGTTCACTGGTCCACGGTGGCGTGTGGACAGCCTCTGCCTCCGGGGAGGCATCCGGACAAGTGGGCGCTTTGAACACGTTTGCCTCATTTGTCTCTGCGGCCACAAGCGAACATCGCTGAAACGTGCAACTTTAATGACTTTTTTTAAAAATATATTTTTTATTGAGTTTTTACAGAGAGAGAGGGATAGAGTTAGAAACATCGATGAGAGAGAAACATGGATCAGCCGCCTCCTACACGCCCCCTACTGGGGTACATGCCCTTGACCGGAATCGAACCTGGGACCCTTCAGTCCGCAGGTCGACTCTCTATCCACTGAGCCAAACCGGTTTTGACGAAACCTGCAACTTTCAACGCCAGTGTGGAGCGTGTCCCGGGCAGGCGGGTCATGGGTTTGGTTACTGGTCAGGGCACATCCATGGTCGGGGCGCAGGAGGAAGGCAACCAGTGGATGCTTTTCTCTCACATTAATGTCTGTGTATGTGTGTTTCTCTCTCCCTATAAGCCTCCCTCTCTGAAAAAAGGGGGATGAATCAATTAAAAATAAATAAATAAATATAAAATTAAAAAAAAATTAAGCCGAAACCGGTTTGGCTCAGTGAATAGAGCATCGGCCTGCGGACTGAAAGGTCCCAGGTTCCATTCCGGTCAAGGGCATGTACCTTGGTTGCGGGCACATCCCCAGTAGGGGGCATGCAGAAGGCAGCTGATGGATGTTTCTCTCTCATCGATGTTTCTAACTCTGTCCCTCTCCCTTCCTCTCTGTAAAAAAATCAATAAAATATATTTTTTAAACAATTAAAAAAAATTAAACCAAAGGTGGTTTGGTTGTCTTTAAGCCAAAGTTTGGCTTCCTGACATAAACCTGAAAGAGGGGAAGGGAGCCTTCACTTGCTCACGTCTTGGTAAAAGTGAACGCCTTGGTTACCGACAATAACGCTGCGCTCTCCTCCTCCCCGCAGGTGTACGTGGCCGCCTTCGCCGTGTCGGCCTACGCCTCCAGCTACTACCGCGCGGGGAGCAAGCCCTTCAACCCGGTTCTGGGAGAAACGTACGAGTGCTTTCGCGAGGACAAGGGCTTCCGGTACTTCTCGGAACAGGTGGTTACACCCCCTCTTGTTTGCTGTTACGCCCTGTAGCGTTGTGCGCACCCCTTGTACTGGAGGGGCTGCTCACGCCTCCCCGTGACGTGTGCTTTAGAGATATCTGTTCCGCCTTTCACCGGGTTCAGGGCAACGCAGATGGTTACAGGGTGTTTACACATGAAGAGAGGGGTCGCGTTCCTTCCGGAAACCTAGCTGCCACCCTGGGCATGAAGGTCCAGCCGCTGCTGAGCTCTCCAGCGTAGTCGCGGGAATCAGCAGTGCCCTCTCTGTTCCACGTCACAGGGAGAGCACGTTTCCTTCTTTTAAATATATTTTACTGATTTTTTACAGAGAGGAAGGGAGAGGGATAGAGAGTTAGAAACATCGATGAGAGAGAAACCTTGATCAGCTGCCTCCTGCACACACCCCACTGGGGATGCGCCCACAACCAAGGCATGTGCCCTTGACCAGAATCGAACCTGGGACCCTTCAGTCCGCAGGCCGACGCTCTATTCACTGAGCCAAACCGGTTTCAGCAGGAAGAGGACATATCTAAGGAAGAAGCATTTGCCCAAGCTGCCTTTTAGGTTTAAAGGGTGCGCCCTCAGCTCGTTGACACCATCGTTCTAGAGCAGTGGTCGGCAAACGCCTTAGTCCACAGAGCCAAATACCAACAGGACAACGATGGAAATTTCTTTTGAGAGCCACATTTTTTAGACTTAAACGTCTTCTAATGCCACTTCTTCAAATAGGCTCACTCAGGCCGTGGTATTTTGTGGAAGAGCCACACTCAAGGGGCCAAAGAGCCACCTGTGGCTCGAGAGCCGCAGTTTGCCGACCACAGTTCTAGAGCATGAACGCCCCCATCAGGATGGGTAGCACCAAATAAATGCATTCTTGGTTTTAAGAATAAGTCATTCATTCACATATTTATTCACTCGGTCCATATGTATGTATCGAGCATATACCAGGTGCCTGGCATTGCCCAGGTGCCAGGAGAGCACACAGGCATCTAGGACAGGCATACTGCATACCTGTGCAGCCGAGGTCCCTGAGCTTCCACATGACTCCTCCCCTCTCAGGATTAGCAGAGAACGATATTCAAGGACAGCTTGTATCTGAAATCAATGAGTGAGATACAAGACACCTTAATAAACCAATTAATTAGGAGTCATTTATTACACATGCCCAGAGGGAGGTGTCTTTTCCAAATCTCTAAGCAACACATACAGGAAGTTTCCCATAGTTATACTTTTCGAGCCTCTTTGTTTGCAGATATTACAAAGAACTCTGTGTGAGTTATTGTTACAGACAGTTGTAACCTTGAATACATAATGAGTTAGTACTTGGCATAAGAATATGGAAATTATTGTCAACAAGAGGCCTGGTGGATAAAATTTGTGCAGGAGAGGGGGTGTCCCTCAGCCCAGCCTGCACCCTCTCCAATATGGGACCCCTTGAGGGATGTACAATGGGCAGTCAGACATCCCTCTCACAATCCAGGACTGCTGGCTCCCAACTGCTCACCTGTCTGCCTTCCTGATTGCCCCTAACTGCTTCTGCCTGCGAGCCTGATCACCCCCAAAATACTCCCCTGCCAGCCTGATTGATGCCTAATTGCTACCCCGCCAGCCTGTTTACCCCTAACTGCTCTCCCCTGCAGGCCTGGTCACCCCTAACTGCTCTTCCCTTCAGGCCTGGTCCCCCCCAACTGCTCTTCCCTGCAGGCCTGGGTCTTCCCCCAACTTCCCTGCCCTGCAGGCCTAGTCCTGCCCAACTGCCCTCCCCTGCTGGCCTGATTGCCCACAACTGCCCTTCCCTGCTGGCCATCTTGTAGCAGCCATCTTGTGTCCATATGGTGGCAGGATCTTTGACCACATGGGGGCAGCCATCTCGTATGTTGGAGTGATGGTCAATTTTCATATTACTCTTTTATTAGATAGGATATTAGACTATTACATTGGATGGCTAGCTTGCAAGATCAAACAGTTAAGTGTATCTTTTTCTGTTATTTGAACTAAAAACAAAATTAAAGACTGTCTTAAAGTGACAGAGCTTACAGTGACAGAGTTTACAGGACTAGGGACGATCTAACAGTAGCAGAGAATTCAAACAGCAGTTTCATACAAGATGGAGGTTACTGTGCTTCACGTTCAGCTCCGCCTCTGACTTGGTTTGTAACCAGGCGGGCTGCTTCCCTCGGGGCTGCAGTGTAGAGTGGGGGTGACGGTCATGTACAGGCCTCAGTGGCTTTGCAAGGGTTGAGGAGACACTCGCTACAAAGCTCCGAGGCGTGAAGTAGAAAGTGTGATGTGAGTGTGTGCTCTCCTTACTCACGCTGATGGCGTGGTTGGCATTGGTGTAATCCTGGCAGCCTCCAGATACATCAGTCAGGAACTTTGTAGCTAAAACAGGGAGCAAAGATTCTGAGAATAAAGATAAAAACAATTCTCTCCCACCCTCACCCCGGTTAAAGCAGCAGCCAAACATGCCCACCCTCCGTGTGTCCCTAAATGTCACCCGGGAACACTAAACACGATGGCTTAGATACATTTCTCTCCTCACAATTCTTAGAAAGCTGAGGGAAAAAGGTTGGGGCAGGGGGGAGACTTGCTAAAATATTATTTCAGTTCCTGACATCTGCTGCCCTCTTTACCAAGGGAGGTGCATTATGGGGTGGGAAGGGAAGGGTGGTGTGGCTGTCAGGTTGATGGAAACGGTGCTTGTCTTAACTGCATGTTGCAGGCGGCATTGTCTGCAACTCGAAGGAAAACGGACACCCGTTAATCCCAAAGCAGCTTTCCAGTAGCTTTCCGGTTAGAGGCTAAAATGAGAAATTAAGCCCTGGCGTCGGGGAGGTAGGGGGTTAAATCGCTAGTTAAAGGGATATGATCATCGGATGCAGATTCAAGTGGGTGATTTAAGTACCGAACCTAAAATGGAATGAGGACAAATGAAAATGTGATGTGGTTACCATGGCATTATACGCACTCGTGATCGTCCCAAACTCCAGCCAACAATCCGGACAGGGTGAGCAGGTATAGGAAACAATAGGAACCTGAGCTTGTCTGAAGCTAAGCTTCAACCCCACGAGCTCTGGCGAGGCAGGGCCAAGTTCAGCACCTGTTTGGGTTTCTGCTGCGGTGCCCGGGGGCGGGGCCCCCCCCCCCCAGGAGAGATCGCATGCAGAGATGGAAAGAGCGTTGCATAACGGAGTCTTTAGTTCTGTGGATCCCCAGAAACAAGCGAGAGAGAGCGATCTGGTCACTGTTAGTAGCAGAGGGTGTGCTGGGCGGGATGCAGACCTGCTTCCAGGTCCCATCTCCCCCACTGCCTCTATGCCTGGCCTTGTATAAGTAACAAATGTTTTCGGAGCCTCAGTTGCTTCTTGATAAATTAGGGGTGGTGATGCTTAGCTCCTGGGTCTGTAAGGCTCAGGTGAAATAATAAACTGATGTAGAGAGTACACATTCAGCATGCAGTTACTGCTCTTATATTTAGAGGCAACTTGAAAAAAATTTTTTTTTAAATATATTCAATTGATTTTCTACAGAGAGGAAGGGAGAGGGACAGAGAGCTAGAAACATCGATGAGAGAGAGACATCGATCAGCTGCCTCCTGCACGTGGGCCCTCACTGGGGATGTGCCCGCAACCAAGGTACACGCCCTTGACCGGAATCGAACCCGGGACCCCTTGGTCCGCAGGCTGATGCTCTATCCAACTGAGCCAAACCATCTTTGGCTTGAAAAATATGTTTTAATATACGGTGTTAAGAACAGTAAGAGGAATGTTGAAATAAGAGGTACCGTATGCTAATTCACGTGGTTTGAAGAGGGTCTGATGCCACTAGTGAGTCTCTGACAGAAAGCAGGCAGGAGGCAGCAGGAGGCCCCACGGCTGGCTTCACCAGGGTGATGCCCCCAGCCCTGGTCTCGGAGCCATTTCCCGTGCCCGGAACCGAGCCTCGTGGCCTTGGGTGGCTGATCCATTTAATATGCCCCATCAATGCTGGAGCCCCCCAGGGACAGACCCACTAGCCAAGGCGACAAGAGACTGATACATGAAGCAGACTGCCTGCCGCTTTGCATTGACCGTGGCAGACAGACCTGCCCGGGGACCTGCAGGCGTGGTAAGCGGGCCCAGGCACACTGTCCCCGGCCAGAGTTCTCGGGAAGCCAATGTTATAATCATGGGGTGAGCGCCGTCAGGAGGAGAGGTGACTGTTTAACCCGATGGGCCCGGCTGCCCCAGGGTGGGGAGAGTTTGGGCCAGGCCCCTCCCTTTCCTGCCAGCGGGAGACACCTCAGCTCAGCCCCCCCTCTCCCTCACCTGCCCTTGGTGACCTACTCGTACATATAAAGAGGCCAGGGCGGCCATTCTGTCCCGTGGTCCCTGCCAGCCTGGCTCTGCCCGCCTCCTGCCCAGGAGATGTTCTACCTCCATGGAGCCAGCCACACGCCCCCCTCGTCCGTTACCTGGGGCGACACAAACACTGCAGCTTTCAGAGCGGGCTCCTTTGCTTTCTGGTACCCCGACACTGAGGAGAGCTCACTGGACGACTAATAGCAGGAACAGGGGGGGACCTCCAAAGTAACATTTTGGGGTAGGATTTTATTCTCACGAGGACGGTGGTGGATAGCAGACCTCCAGGTGATGCAAGGACCTCCCTAAGACCAGGGTGGCTCGGCCTCTCTGCCGTGTTTGCTGGACATTTGAGAAGTGGGGTCTGTCCCCTCCCTCCAAGCCCTGGGCGTGTGGCGCTGCGGGTCGGTGGGGACGTGGACGTTCGAAGTGGTCCGTGGTCCGGGAGGTGGAAGTGAGTGCTGCTTCCCGGAGTGCAGCTTCGTTTTTCTCCCTAAAAAAGGCCCAGAAATGCACTGTCAAGAGAGACTCAGCTGCCAGGCGCCAGAGGAAACACGCGCTGTTCAGGTTTTCCTCGTTACGGTTAAGGTGTGCAGGGTGCGTTGTGCTGTTCAAACCTGAACAGGTTCTTATTTGATCTTCAAAATCCCGCCGAAACCAGTTTGGCTCAGTGGATAGAGCGTCCGCCTGCGGACTAAAGGGTCCCAGGTTCGATTCCGGTCAAGGGCACGTATCTTGGTTGCGGGCACATCTCCAGTGGGGGGCGTGCAGGAGGTGGCTGATCAGTGTCTCTCTCTCTCATCGATGTTTCTAACTCTCTATCCCTCTCTCTTCCTCTCTAAAAAATCAATTAAAAATATGAAAAAAAAATTCCCATGTGCAGGTGAGGCGGGGATCAGATACAGACCAGGGCATTGGCCCCTCCCAGTGCCCCTCGGCTCCTCCCAGTGCCCCTCGCCACCGCCCTCTGTTCTCACCCCCTGTCCCTCCTCTCTCACCCTCTCGGGGGCTCTTGTGTCATTTAGGAGCTGTGCCCAGAGCTGCTGGACTGGGGCTGCCGACGGGAAATGGCCTTTAACGCTGTTCAGACGGTGGGCTTGGGTCTGTCATTGTCACCGGGCCTTCCATGCTCCGGACTCTCACCCAGGACGCTGTTCTGGGCGCCCACCGTGGCTGGCGGGTGGCCTCTGAGGAGGAGGAGCATCGAGCATCTGGAGGAGTTAGAGACATTCCTGTCATATGGTCCACTGTCTCTGGGAAGGAGCTTTCTTTGTGCCAAGAAATCTGATTCAGCCAGAACTGGCAGGGGGGAGAGAGGAGGTGGGAATTGGGGAGAAAGGACTTCCTTTCTCCTCCTCCTGTCTCCCGGGGTGAGGTACTGCTCGCTGGCCCCCCCTGCTGCCCGGCACAGAGCTCTGCTCTGCGGGGCTCAGGAAACTCCCTTCAGCCGGCTTCTCTGGGTACCTTTGGGAAAGGTTTGGTGTCTAAATTTAGGACACACAGTGAAGCTGTTTCCTGAGAGCCGCTCTTCCTGATTCGCCGTTCCAGCCACGTTAACCTTTTACCCACCCGTCCGCATACTCGGACAGAAAAGCCGGGCGGAATCATTGAAAGCTGCTAAAATGCAAGAGCCGCCCCGGTCGGTGTGACTCAGTGATCGGAGTGCCCACCTTCCGGAGGGTCTCAGGTTTGATTCCCAGTCAAGGGCACATAGCTGGGTGGTAGGTTTGATTCCCCCACAAGTTGCCCTACAAGGTCAGAGGCCAGTCAGGAAAGAGGAGGACTGTCTAGTTAGGTCTCGGAACAGCTGCAGAATTGAGGTAGTTAAGGGATATTTTTTTAAAGCCAAAAACAGAAAAACTTACAAAATACACAAATATTGAAATGCGTTTTTTTCCCATCTGCTTCCTTCCTCTTAGTACATTCAAAGCATAAATAAAAATGATTAGGTCAGGGTGAGAAGAAAGACCTCTGATATATAAATAAGTTACAGGAATTTTGTTTGTTTGTTGAAAGTATTACAAATAGTACATATGTCTCCTTTTTTCTCCCATTTACCTCCCCTGGCCTATACCCTCACCCCTCTAGTGCCTGTGTCCATTGATTATGCTTATATACTTACTAGAGGCCCAGTTTATGGAATTTGTGCACTGGGGGGGGGGTTGTCCCTCAGCCCCACCTGCCTCCTCTCCAATCTGGGAACCCTCAGGGGATGTCGGACTGCCAGTTTCAGACATCCCTCTCATAATCCGGGGCTGCTGGCTCCTAACCAGTTGTCTGTCTGACTGCCTGATTGCCCCTAACCACTCTGCCTGCCAGCTTGGTAGCCCCCTAACTGCTCCCCTGCCAGCCTGATTGACCTCTAACTGCTCCCCTGCAGGCCTGGTTGCCCCCAACTGGTCTTCTCTGCTGGCCATCTTGGGATGATGTGGGGGCAGCCATCTTGTGACATGAGGACATGAGGGTCAATTTGCATCTTACCTCTTTATTATATAGGATATGCATTTTAGGAGGTAGGTCTCTAAAAGGGCTGAAAGTGAAAATTGCCCTTGAGAATCCCAGAGGCACAGGGAGGGGCTGTGCTCTTGGAAGACCTGTGGGAACTAGAACCATCCAGGGGCAGCAAAGAGGCATCGCCCTTCTCATCTTGGATCTGAGATCTGTGCGCTTTTTTTTTTTTTTAACATTTTATTGGTTTTTTACAGTGAGGAAGGGAGAAGGATAGAGAGTTAGAAACATCGATGAGAGAGAGACATCGATCAGCTGCCTCCTGCACGCCCCCCACTGGGGGTGTGCCTGCAACGTAGGCACATGCCCTTGACTAGAATGGAACCTGAGACCCCTCAGTCCGTAGGCCAATGCTCCGTCCACTGAGCCAAACCGGTTTCAGCAGATCTGAGCTCTTGAGAGCTGAGAGACGCCACAGCTGTTTGGATGTTTGCCTCTGCTTCTCTTTGGGCGAGCTGGCGGGTGAAATGCGTCTGTTGAATGTGTGTGTGACAGGACTCGAGATGAAGCTGCCCCCGCCGTCCTCTGCCTGTAGGGGTGGCAGTGGCAGTGGATTCCAGACCACGTTCCTGAGGGCCCAGAGCTGGGGATTTGCGCATTGGTCCGCCCCCACCCCGAAAACCATGCTGTAAGCCAAAAATGCTGGGTTTTACCTTTCTTCTTTTCCATCAGTGTGTTTGGGAAACCTTACTTAGTCTTTCTGGTTCCTTTCCTCGTTTGTCATGTGGAGCCTTTAGCTGGGTGATGCTCTACCTGTAAGATGCTTGGCTAAGAACCAGCTGACAGAAGTTTCTGGAAACACCACCACTGGCACCGATACTCTGGTTTTACTAATCCTGAATTATAACAACAGTACCCTTACCGTTCATGGGCCTCGAGTGACTGAGAACCTGTTTCCTCATGAGCTCCTTTCTCAGTGAATCAACAGAAGTACTGACTCCACTGTCAAAGGCAGGGAGTTGGCTATGTCTCTGCCCCAGGGGGCTCTCTTTTCTAGGATGTGACGGCCTACTGATGCAAATTGTGTGTTTCTATTATGACAGAAAATGAATAAAACTTTTTTTCATAGCAGTTGACTAATATTTCTTCAATAATGGTGGGTTTTGCCAAAACCGGTTGGCTCAATGGACAGAGCGTCAGCCTGTGGACTGAAAGGTCCCCGGTTCAATTCCGGTCAAGAGCATGTATCTTGGTTGCGGGCACATCCCAGTAGGGGGCGTGCAGGAGACAGCTGATTGATGTCTCTCTCATCGATGTTTCTAATTCTCTATCCTTCTCCCTTCCTCTCTGTAAAAAAATCAATAAAACACATTAAAAAACAATAATGGTAGGTTTAGCTCTTTGTAGACACATGATTCTCTTTTAAAAAACGATCTTGAATTCGTCTTCCTGTAGGGAATTTGCAGAGAGATTGGACACGTGATGCCATTTTCAAAAGAGTGGAAGCTGCTGAGGCACTGAGACTTTCTGTGTGGCTTAGAAGTAGCGTTTAAAAGTACTTGTGATTTGACACTCTAATTAAAGGCCGGTGCTTTCAGAACAGCTGGTAGGGACTTTGACAGGGGCAGCTGGTGTCAGAGGAGAGGGTTTGTGAGCGGGCAGCTCCGGCATGCCCTTGTTTTTATTTTCACGTCTTTCAAAAGGTGTCTCTGGCCAAAACCGGTTTGGCTCAGTGGATAGAGCGTCGGCCTGCGGACTGAAGGGTCCCAGGTTCGATTCCGGTCAAGGGCATGTGCCTTGGTTGCGGGCACATCTCCAGTGGGGGGCGTGCAGGAGGCAGCTGATCGATGTCTCTCATCGATGTTTCTAGCTCTCTATCCCTCTCCCTTCCTCTCTGTAAAAAATCAATAAAAAATATTAAAAAAAAAAAAAGGTGTCTCTGTCCTTGCCACTCACGTGGCCACTTGTCTCCAGGCTTCCATTCGCCCCTGACAAACGGGAGCACATTGGAATGGAAGCGCCCGCTAACGGACAGGTCGTTCAAAGAAAACCGAGGAAGCATTCATTCACTTTGACCCCGAGCGTTGTTACATCTCAGCGCACGGGCAAAGGAGGGGCTTCAGGAGACCCGGAAGTTAATCATGTTTTTGTTTGTTTTTGTCCTTTGTTTCCAACAGGTCAGCCACCACCCTCCCATCTCTGCATGTCACGCCGAGTCTGAAAATTTTGTTTTCTGGCAAGGTACTGTGCTAATCTTCTCAACCCCATCGTTTTTGGCGATGTTATAGATTTTTATTGTATTAAGGAACGGCCGTTAAGTGCTCTTTAAGATTAAAAGTGGGCATCTTGTCACCTGCTTCTCATCTCCTGCTCCTGTTCCTTTCTCCGTATTGCTGCCGGTTATCTTGGCAAAATCTAATCACATCAGCTCTCTGTCCAAACAAACACTTTGTTTCCCCTTGAGGCACACAGACCAGACTTCTTAGCCAGGCTGCAGAGCCCAGTGGCTCTTGGACCCATCTGTCTCCCACTCTTCTCTCTAAGCCAGCATGTCCTTGTTCCATTTCACCACACAACACACTCAGAGCTGGTGAGCTCTCCCAAGGGAGGGACTTCATCTTCTCATTGGCTCCCCTAGTACTCAATATTTACACACACACACACACACACACACACACGTGTAAATCTTAAGATTTATATACGTGTGTGTGTGTGTGTGTGTGTGTGTGTGTGTGGCTAATATGCTAAGTGTCCAACCGTCCAGCTGGTCGCTGTGATCCACACTGACCACCAGGGAGCATTCACTCAACGCAGGAGCTACCAGGCTGCAGTGACTTGGCAACGGTGGTTCTCAGGTGATGCACCCCCCAAACTAGAGAGGAGGGGCCGATTCCTCATGGGGCCGTGCACTCCCACCTTTGGCCGTGGGCTATGGTGTTGTTGCTGAGGCACTGTCCTTCCCGAAACTGGTTCACTGCATATGCGCTCCACACCCTGTACAACAGCAACTTTGCAGAGCGCCCTCTCGCACTCTGGGACTCCTCGGGAGATGCTGGACTGCCGGTTTCAGCCCGATCCCCGCAGGCCAGGTCGAGGGACGCCACCTGCCGGAGGGACCCTGCTCACTCCGCAGATGCCCTTCGAACCACAGCACCATCCCAGTTGTGGCCGGCCAGGGAGGGACCATGGGAGGTTGGCTGGAGGGCATGTCCGGCCCATCTCCCCCAGTCCTGCCCTGCTGGCCACCTTCTAATTAACTTCCTTTCAATGCGCACAAATCCATGCACCGGGGCACTAGCAGAGAATAAAAAAGTTATCCTGTGCCCAGCCAGTATGGGTCAGTGGTTGAGCATTGACCTATGAACCAGAAGGTCACAGATTGATTCCCAGTCAAGATACATATCTGGGTTTCAGGCATGATCCCCAGTGAGGGGGCGGGTGGTGCAGGAAGCAGCTGATCAATGATGCTCTGTCACATTGATGTTTCTCTCTCTCTCCCCCTCCCTTCTTTCCTGACATCAATTAAAGATACATATATTTTTTAAAGTTATCCTATATGATAAGGGGTTTTATTATGAAGAGATTGTTTATGTCGTGATTGATCGTTTAGGCAGCCGAAGAACTCTTGTGTCTGCCTAGCTCTCCTGGTAAATGTGTAATGCTCAGTATCATTTCATTTCAGATGTGAGATGGAAAAACAAATTCTGGGGCAAATCCATGGAAATCGTTCCCATTGGCACAACCCATGTGACTCTGCCGGCGTAAGTGCCTCTGCGTTTGGGAACCTTCGAGAATGTAGGGTCGAGATGGCAGCCTTGGGAGCCAGCTGCCCACGGTCCCTAAGGTGCCGGGTGTCAGGTTTGGTGTTTTAATCTGTGTGACAGCAAACGCAAGTGTTCCTTGGTGTGACGGCCTCACAGGTTATTTCCCTCCAAACAAAACGCTTCCTCGAGACCAAAATGACCAGAACAGACACTGGTGAAAAGCACACTAAGTAAGAGTGATGGTTTTCATTAACGGTGCGGCCCTGCCTCGCGGTCTGAGTGCCTTTTCAGGAAGGTGTGGCCCCGGTCTTTCGGGGGTGATGGAGACTTACTCGTAAAACAAAACGTGGCTCTGCTGCCTGCTGGTGGCAGATCCGGAGGTCACTTTGCCTCCCGGGCTCCGTTGCTGCCGCCTGTGAGCCGGGATAGTACCCACCCACTTCCTAGGACCGTCGTGAAGGTTAAACACGTAAACTGGTACCTGGCACAGGGCCTGTGTCATGTGTTTGGTCTAAGGCAGCGGTTCTCAACCTTCCTGAGGCCGCGACCCTTGCATACAGTGTCTCATGTGGTGGTGACCCCCAACCATGAAATTTTGCTCCTGTGATGCATTGTGATGTCAATATCTGCATTTTCCGATGGTCTTAGGCGACCCCTGTGAAAGGGTCATTCGACCCCCAAAGGGGTCGCGACCCACAGGTTGAGAACCACTGGTCTAATGTAATTATTATGTATCTGTTGAACTGGAATCTGAATACTTTCTCATTGTAAAAGATTTAAGATATATAAAACTTAAGATTTACACATATGCTATATGTGTGTATATATTTAGGTGTGTAATATGCACACACGTATATACCTACATGCATACACACACACACACACACACACACACACACACACACACACACCCTTTCTTCCCCATGGCCACTTCCCTTCCCTGGTTTGGGGACTTTAGACGAGTCACCTCTGGCTCTCAGTTCCCTCCTCTGTCCCAGGAGGTGGTGGGGGTGGAGGGGCGTCAGGAGATGAGCGGAGGCAGCCAGGCCCCTGCCGCTTGCCAAGTGCGGATCTGGTGCTGTGGCCTCGGTGGCTGCTGCCTCCCTGGAGAGTGCGGGCTCCGTGGGTGCGGGATGTCTAACCCCTCGGGTGACTGCCTGACGTAAAAAGCAGCGCTTGCTCGAATCGCCCTCCCCGCTTTGCCTCCTCCAGCTTCGGGGACCACTTTGAGTGGAACAAGGTCACCTCCTGCATCCATAACATCCTAAGCGGGCAGCGGTGGATTGAGCACTACGGGGAGATTGTCATCAGGAACCTGAACGACGACTCCTGCCACTGCAAAGTGAACTTCATCAAGGTGAGCGGGGGGGGGGGGGGGGGGGTGCGCGGAGAGGCCTGGCAGAGCTGGGTCTCGGGTGTCTTGGGGAACCTTTCGCCTTCGCTTCTGTGCCAGCAGAGAAGCAGTGCTGGTCGGGGTGCCCGGGTCCCAGCCCCCACTCTCTCCCTTGGGCCAGGTCCATAGCTCCTCCCGGCCGGCCTCCACCCACCCTCCCCTCTGGTCTGTCCTCGGGGCAACAGCCAGAGCGGCTTCTGAAATCTGTCCACCCGGTCAGCTTGGCTCAGTGGTGGAGCATTGACCTATGAATCAAGAGGTCACAGTTCGAGCCCCAGGGTGGGGCATGCAGGAAGCCGCAGAGGAAGGATTCTCTCCATTATTGATGTTTCTGTCTCTGTCTCCCTCCCCCTTCCTCTCTGATATCAACAAAAGACATATTTAAAAAATAAAACATAAGTCATATGCTTCAGGATGGATGGACCTTAAAGATATGCTGAGTGCAATATGCCAGCCGTAGAAGGACTGACAGTGTCTGAGTCACCCATCCATGTGAGGTCCCCAGAGCAGGCAAAGCACAGACCCAGACAGAATGTGGTGGCCAGGGGCTGGGGAGCGGGATGGGCACAGCGTTTCAGCCTGGGAAGGTGAAGAATTTCTGGCAAGATTCAAGGCAGTGGTTGCGAAACCTTACGAATGTACTTAATGCCACTGAATTCTACGCTTATCAATGGTTAAAAGGTACGTTTTGTTATGTATATTTTACCAGTTTTTTTTTAAATATATTTTATTGATTTTTCACAGAGAGGAAGGGAGAGGGATAGAGAGTTAGAAACATCGATGAGAGAGAGACATCGATCAGCCGCCTCCTGCACACCTCCTACTGGGGATGTGCCCGCAACCAAGGTACATGCCCTTGACCGGAATCGAACCTGGGACCTTTCAGTCCGCAGGCCGACGCTCTATCCACTGAGCCAAACCGGTTTCGGCCCTTACCACAGTTTTTAAAAATGGAAATCGTGTGGTATTTGACCAAGTCCTCTGACAACTGCCGTCTTTGTCACGGAAAAGCTCGAATCCGTACGGAGGGGAGGGCACAGGACATGCTCAGTCAGCCCTGCTCTCCCGCGCCTCCAGTTCACAAACACGTGTGTGCACGCGCACACACACACACGCACACACACACTCATGCACACTGACCTCACTCCTCTCCAACCCCAGCTCCTGTGGCCCCTGGTCCCCATCCTGCCTCACTGTCCTCTGGCCCCACTGGCCTGTCTCTCTTCATTCTCTCTCCCCCCAATCCTCCCATCACCGCCCTGTCTTGTGAGTGACTCTGTCACATCCCGTTTTCTTCTGTCTGTAGTTAGCGGCCCCGTTGATTTACTTGTTTCTTTTCTGTTCCCCACACCTCCCTCGCCATTCCTGGCTCCAGAAAAGCAAACGCCTGCCTGCTCTCCCTCCCTCACTCTCCCTCGGGGTGCAGCTGCTGCCTGGGAAGGGGGCCTGGCCCTCAGCAGACTCCCCACAGGATGAACGGACAGGCTGGCCGGCGGCAGAGCACCTGCCAGTCCGCTTGGCCTCCCACCAGCCTTCACTGGAGCCTTCTCCCACCTGCTTCCTCCTCAGATCCCCTCTTGCTGTTGCAGATCTCAGTACTTAACCTGGCCTTAGAGGGTTACCCCCTCAGAAAAACGTTGGCACTGAATTCAGATCAAAGTTCTAAGCCGAGTTATTAGGTGCTAATTGTGGACTTCATGGGGTCCCTCTCTGCACCACCGAGAGCCGGTGGGGGACATGATGAAAAGATGGACCGGGGTCTTTCTTACACCCTATAAGTCCCACTGGGTTGTAGTCAGACATAAACCTGGTAGAGACTCATAAAATAAACATGGCCCTGCTTGAAAGCTTCATTAAGCTTTCAGGGAAGCAGCAAAAGGCCATCTGGTGAGGGAATCGGCGCACCCCTGCTCCCGTGAGCCCCCTGGTCCAGCATTTCCCCCCAGAAACCTGCCCCCCACGTGGCACTTGCCCGCTGAGGGGCAGGGAGTGGGTGTTTATAGCCATGAGAGATGAGAAGAGTCGGTCCTCTTCCCAGCAATGAACTGTGGGACACGTCTGCCAGAAAAAGGGCTGAGTCCTGCTTCCGAATGAACCGCGGGGCCTGGACGGTATTTATGTCTTCCTCCTCGTTTTTGCAGGACGCGAGCCCTGGCTTCCGAATCCCTGATTCCGGGGGAGATGCCTTCCTCCCTGGTTTACCAGAGGAGGAGCGTGGCCTGAAAATGCCACTCAGCTTCATAGGTTTCCAAATATAGATCCTGTTTTGGGCTGAAAACAGCGATTGGATTTTCGACTTAGGGAGTAATGCCTTCTTTTTTCCCCCCCAAATAGAGGTTTTGTAGGGCAGTCAGGTAATTGAAAGGTTTGGAAAAAATCAGCTCTGGGAGGTTAGAGCTCCCTCTGCTGG
Organism: Lasiurus cinereus; assembly: GCA_011751065.1. NCBI lineage: Eukaryota > Metazoa > Chordata > Mammalia > Chiroptera > Vespertilionidae > Lasiurus > Lasiurus cinereus. The sequence continues at coordinate 3,370,563 of JAAGEH010000307.1, forward strand.
GCGCGGTGTAGTACTGGACAAAACCCTCCAGGCTGAACTGAGCCGAGCTGGTCTCAGACCCGGACCAACCACAGTGCGAGCATGCGTTGCCTAAGGTTCCTGTAGTTAGATGAACAGATCTAGATTTTGGGGTGGGGAGATGCTAGAAAATTTCTTGGTTTACAAAGCAGCCACCTTCATTGGTTTACAAAAGGCTGTCTTGTGCCTTTAGAGAAAAAAAACTGTATGAATGACATTTCTTTTAAATTGCAGTTGTCAGGCCCTAGCCAGTTTGGGCATGTGTGGGGGCATCTGTATCTTACACACACATGGGATTACCGAATGCTGGCTGGTTGAGATTGCAAACTCTAAAGGGCTAGCTAATAATTTTTATTAAATAATTAAAAGTGTGATTGTAAAAAAGAGATAGAGTCCCAAACTGGCAAACTGTGTGCAATACAGAATTTCCCTTCCGGTTCTTTCTTTTTCCTCTCCCCTCCCCCTCTTCATATCTGTACTAAGTTGACCCCAAAATACTAACCAGACGAGTCCCCCTTGAATCCTAGGCAAAATACTGGAGCACGAACTCCCGCGAGATCGAAGGTACGGTGTTTGACAAGAGTGGGAAGGCGGTGCACCGGCTCTTTGGGAAATGGCACGAGAGCATCTACTATGGCGGCCCGTCCTCCTCCACCTGTGTCTGGAGAGCCAGTGAGTATCAGGGAACCGGCCCCAGGGGCTGTGGGGGTGTAGCTGGAGGAACTGTGGAGGGCGTGCGTCTGCGGTAGGCGTCAGTGGCCTTGCAGTCTCCAGGCTGCTTCCAACGGTGTCTGAGTTGTTGGTCCCTCTTTCTATTTTTAAAAAATATATATTTTATTGATTTTTTTACAGAAAAGAAGGGAGAGAGAGAGCTAGAAACATCGATGAGAGAGAAATATCGATTCAGCTGCCACCTGCACACTCCCCACTGGGGATGTGTCTGAAACCAAGGTACATGCCCTTGACCGTGGGACCCTTCTGTCCACAGGCCCTCACTCTATCCACTGAACCAAACGGGTTAGGGCTATCGATCCCTCTTTCTTTCTTTCTTTCTTTTTTAAAAAATATATTTTATTGATTTTTTTACAGAGAGGAAGGGAGAGGGAGAGAGTTAGAAACATTGATGAGAGACATCGATCAGCTGCCTCCTGCACGCCCTCTACTGGGGATGTGCCCGCAACCAAGGTACATGCCCTTGACCAGAATCGAACCTGGGACCTTTCAGTCTACAGACTGACACTCTATCCACTGAGCCAAACCGGTTTCGGCTCGATCCCTCTTTCATTCAGGCCTCAGACTTATTCCCATGCTCACCACCAGCACCTCTGTGGCGCTGGGAGGCCCTGGGTCCTTATTCCAGAAGGAGGCCTTAGCGAATGCATGGCCACCGTCTTCCACGAGCACCCCACCGCCTGCGCTGTGCCCGGCACAGAGGGATGTCAGTCAGCGACCAGAAGCCGTTCTTCAGTAGGACAGAGAGACAAACGTTAGCAGGGGGATCTGGGGGTTCTATCAGCGTTGGGGATCCCCTCACCCAGCACCACAGCCGCTCTGGCTGCGCCTGCCATCCCACGAGGATGCTGGGCCCGGAAGCAGCTGTGGACGGAGGACAGGGAAGCCAGGCCCTCCTAACGGGTCCCCGGAGATGCCCAGACTTGAGTCCATCTTCGAAGTGTGTTTCCCAGTCATGGTCACATTGTAAACCGCTGAGCTGAGAGACCACCGTTGGGATACTCTGGGCCAATCCAAACCGAACAAGAAAACTATTGTAATGGTGGCTTAACGCATTGGGCTGTGTGCCCAGACTTCATAAGGGAGGGGCGGGGCCAGGGTTGCTGAGGGGCAGCCTGGGTAGGGAGCCCAGATCACTGAGGGCACCTTTTGTGTCCCTCATGGGTGTGAATGTTTCTTATCCCCTGGGGGCGGCTCGCGGAGCAGGGAGGAGGAGGACAAAAGCGCTTTCTCCGCCTCCGCGCCTCTCCTTCCTCGGGAAGGAAGGGTTTCCAGGGGCCCCTGGGAAATGCCTTTACATGTTGTCAGCCTGAAGCGGGTCCAAACCCATCCCACAGCAGCCCTGGGCAACTGGGGAGGCAGGAGGGAGGCCGATGGGTAGACGCAGGGCCGCCTGACCAGAGCGGTCTCCCTAGCAAGGAGGGAGGGAAGGGAGATGCTGTAGAAGAGGCAGCCAACAGCATCTCTTTCAGAGCACGGCGGCCTCTCCTTCCCCCACCTCAGAGGCCACCCCTCAGTGGCCGCAGTCCTGGCTGCAGAGCTCAGGGGCACAGGTGAGGTCCTGCAAACGAGGCCCTCACCCTCTTTGCTTGGGGTGTGCCTCTCAGAGTGGCGCCACATCCCCTCGGGGCGCTGCAGCGGGACCTCGATGAAAGGACGCTGTGTGCGCTGCTGTTCTCGTCCTCAGCGTGGTCCACTGGCTGTGGTCTCTGCCTCATGAGGCCCCTCAGTCACCAAGGAGAACCGCTGTCTTCACTCTGGGGGATGGAGACGGGGCCAGGTGTTTGAAGACACATGGGAAGCTTTGGTGGGATTTTCATGGTTAGACGCTCAGAGAATTAGACCTAGAATTCGACAAAAAGGACTTCTGAAACTTCAAACATGGCCTGCAAAAAAAATAGAAGGCCTGAAGAAAGTTCATGGGAAATGTTTGTATTCGTCTGTGTGAGCGACAAGAGCCCAGGCGTTGAGTGATTTTGTTAGCCTCCGTGTGACTTACCCGATTTGTGAATGTGTGTTTAGCTTGATTTTTAGCTGGAATTCCAGCTAGGGCAATACATCTCCATGCATCTGCTTGGACTGCTATAACAAAGTACCTCACACGGGGTGGCTTAACCAATAGCAATCTATTGTATCAGAGTCCTGGAGGCTGGGGAATCCGAGATCAGGGTGCCGGCACATTGGGGCTCTGGGGAGGGACCTCTTCCTGGCTTGCAGGCAGCCACCCTTCTGGCCTCATTGAACCTTCATTTACTTCCTTAGAGGCCTCGTCTCCAGACACAGCCTCATGGAGGGGAGGAGAGGGCTTCCCCCGGTGGATTCTGGGCGGATACATTCAGTCGATCACATTCTGCCTCTGGGCCCCAGGTTCCTGTCCCTCCTTACAGGCAAAACCTATTGATTCCACCCCAACAGCCGCCCGCCCAAGCCTTGCCTCATGTCAGCATCAGCTCTAACGTCCCACGTCGCCCTCTGAGTGTCAGCCCGGCAGGGCTGAGGCTGGCGGGGTGATTCACCCTCCCCGCTGCGAGCCTAGGAAACCAGAATGTGCTTCCAAAACACGGCGGTGGGACGGGCAGAGGATCGGCGTCCCCCGGGGAGACATGGGAGGGATGACAGGCCCCCGGCAGGCCTAACCTGGCAGGAACAGGCCTCATTAGGTCGTAAGGGTCCAGGAGAATCCTCTCTGGTTCCACGTCCCACCCTCTGGGCCCCCTGGGGCAGCGCCCGGGCTCTGGGTGGCGGCCACCTGGCACGCGGCCCACCCTCTGCCAGGTGGAGCAGCCTCACCCCCCAGGCCTGCGCCGCCTGGGCCTGTCGTGGCAGCAGCGGCAGCCCGGGGCCCTCTGAATCACTCGTGCTATTATAGGTTCAATTTGTAAAAACGAAAATACATCCTGCGGATCAGATATTTACATGACAGTTCATCACAGTAGCAAAATGACAGCTATGAAGTAGCAATGAAAATAGTTTTATGGTTGGGGGTCACCACAACATGAGGAATTCTATTAAAGGGTCCCTACTTGGGTCACCGGGGGGCATGGCCGGCCTGCAAACCACCACAGGCCCCTCGCCCAGGCCACCCCTCGCTCCAAGGGAACATCCACTCTGACCCAAGACACCCTTCAGGGCAAACCAACTGGCCCCCACCCCGGTCCCTCTCCCCTTAGCAGTGTCCTAACCATGAAAATCCCACCAAAGCTTCCCAATGTGCCTTCAAACACCTCCTGTCCCGGCCTCTCCGTCCCCTTCGTCCCCTTCGTCCCCGCGGCTGCGCTCCTGCCAGCACACTCCCTCTCTCCCTGGCTCCTGCTGAGATGGTTTTGCACTAAAAGAAGTGAGAAGAAGGGCAGGTATGGGAGGAAGAGTAACATGTATGGACCACTTGCTCGGAGTTCATCTCTGTGTGAGGGCGTAGGCAGCTTTGAGGACATCTCTCAAGGGAAAAATGGATTCTCTGGCCCCGGGAGCCGCTCCCATGGTTGAGTGCCATCCTGTGCAGGGAAGGGTTGCCGGTTTGATTTCCCATCGGGGCAAATGCCTGGGTTGCAGGTTCGATCCCCAGTCCGGGCACCTACAGAAGGCAACTAACTAATCGAAGTTTGTCCCCTGTCCCCCACCCCCTCTTCATGTCCTCGGGTGAGGATTTTAAAGAACACACCTGGATTCTAGAGTGGCAGTCTTGTTTGTCAGGAAAAATGGACTGAGAGCTTTTTTTACAGGTAGTTAATTTTAGTAAATGGACAATTTTTACAGCTTAAACAGTCTAGAAACATCACAGTGTTTTATAAATTTGCTGTGCGACCATAGAGAGGAGGCTTTATCCTTCTAGGTAGGAGAAAACTGGTAGAGAAGAAAACGTAGAGGGCAGGATTCAGCCTCTGCCGGTTAACCAGGATATTTTAATAGAAACGGAAGAGTTCAGAGCTGAGAGAAATTACGGCTGGTCTGAGATGAAAACGGTGAAGGGATTAAAAAGTAACATCAATGAGATAAAGAAGTAAAGTAAATGAAATGCAAGTTAGAGATGAAGGATCTCTTTTTTCTTGTAGATCCCATGCCCAAAGGCTATGAGCAATATTATGGCTTCACACAGTTTGCACTAGAATTAAATGAAATTGATTCGTCCTTGAAGACTTTATTGCCACCTACTGACACTCGATTTCGGCCGGACCAAAGGTAAGGATTTTTTTCTTTTTTTTTCCCCAATCTTTGTCTCCGGAGATGTAAAACTTTTTATAGAGACCGTTATTAACAGCTCCCGGGGTGCAGAGGGGGCTGGGAGAGAGATAATGTCACCGGAATGGAGGGCCCAGGGGACTGGAAGCAGCCGTGTAGCAGGAACGGAGCCCAGCTTGGCGCTGTGTGTGGCGAGACTTAGTCATCAGTGGAGCCCCATTTCTATTGACGCATCACAAGTGTTTGTTCTTAAGAGTTGTACTGCATTCAATAAAAATAAAACTTACTGTGTGTTGAAAGAATAAAAAGCATCCTCCTCCTCCACCACCCCTGGAATTTAAATTATTTTGATGCATTGAGAGCTAACGTTTGATCCTTTGTTTGCTGCTAACAAGCTGGGCGACAGATAAGTCTTTTAATCTTTCTCAGCTTCAGATTCCTACTTTACCTACTTTATAAAACGGAAAGAATTCTCTCCCCCCCCCCCCCCACAACCCAGAAGAAGAAGAAGGAAAAAAAAAAGGGTAATAATTTGACTTGATTAAAAAAAGAAAGAAATCCAACAACATCCTTCATGGCAAAGTAAATAAAATACGAACTCAGAGTGAACTGATAAATGACAAACTGAGGAATCTGTACTTGCCACTCATTTCATGAATTGGTTCTAGAAACCAAGATCAACTCATTTAAAAAAGGGACATAAGAAAATGAGCAAGTCACAAAATAAGAAATGCAGATGTCCCTTAAACATGAAAGATACTCCATCTCACACAAAGAGATAAAATGTTTAGAGCCTCATTGATGTCCCATTTCTTAAGCTATCGGGTGGAAAAGACTCACAGGGGTGGTGTACTCTGAGGCTATCGGGCAAAGGCACACTGGTAACATTGCTGGTGGCGATGTGAATTGTATAATTCCCATGAAGGGTAATGGGTTATATGTATATTACAAACTCACCCTTTAACTCAGCAACCTCACTTCTAGAAATTTCTCCTTTCAGGTACACTAACCCATGCATAAAATGACAGATACACATGACCATTCATTGAAGCATCAATGATAAACTACATTTAAAAATTGGGAGTATCCCCAATGTCTGTCAGGAAGCAACCAATCAGTGTGACTCTCTCATATCAATGTTTTATTCTCTCCTCTCCTCTTCCTCCTTGTCATCCACTCTCTCTTAAAAAAAAAAATCAACGGAAGAAATATCCTCAGGTGAGAATTTTTAAAAAAGCAAAACAAAAGAAGCCACGCTTTAGACATTGTTGTAGCATGCTACCATTTATATTTTCAAAAGGGAAGGAGAGGTAAGAACGTTTGTTTTATAGGTATAGACTCTCTAGAGCAGTGGTTCTCAACCTTCCTAATGCCTCGGCCCTTTAATACAGTTCCTCATGTGGTGGTGACCCCCAGCCATAAAATGATTTTCGTTGCTACTTCATCACTGTAATTTTGCTATGTTAATGAATCATAATGGAAATATCTGTGTTTTCCAAAGGTCTTAGGCAACCCTGCTAGCGGTTGCAACCCATAGGTTGAGAACCGCTGCTCTAGAGGAATGCACTAGAAACTAATAGCAGGGGGTGACCTGAGGATTGAGGTGGAGGGGCCGGAAACAGGCGGCAGGAATTAGAGACGAGAATGAATGGGAGACTTTATTCCGAATTACTTGGTATAGACATGACTTTTTGATATCTATGTATATATCACCAGTTTAAAAAAATCCGATCCTCCCCGACTACTTCCCAGTCTTTTTAAAAAAAAATATATATATATATATATATATATATATATATATATAATTGATTTTTTACAAAGAGGAAGAGAGATAGAGAGTTAGAAACATCAATGAGAGAGAAACATCCATCAGCTGCCTCCTGCACGCCCCCTGCTGGGGATGTGCCCACAACCAGGGTACATGCCCTTGACCGGAATCGAACCTGGGACCCTTCAGTCCACAGGCCGACGCTCTCTATCCACTGAGCCAATCCGGTTAGGGCCCCGTCTTGTGTTAAGGGTTGGAGAAGGGCCTTCTGTGTGGGAGAGTGTGTGAAACACCCAGCGCGGACACCTGCAGTTTCAGCGGTAACGTTGCCACATTTCCGCGGCCTTCAGCTCCTCTCTGTCTCCCTCCACGTCAGGTTTCTGGAAGAAGGGAACGTGGAGGAAGCCGAGACGCAGAAGCAGAGGATCGAGCAGCTGCAGAGGGACAGGCGGCGGGTCTTGGAGGAGAACAACGTGGAGCACCAGCCGCGGTTCTTCAGGTGGGCGCCCGGGTCCTGCGCGTTATCGGTGGGTGGGTCTGGGCGACCCCCTGATGCTTCTGGAGGTATCTGGAGAGCGAACAGGGGTGTCTCCTCCCCAAAGAAGGGGCCCTGGATGGGTTTCCAGCTGCAGAGTGGTGATGCCTCTCCTCTGCGAGGGCCCGAGCTTCTGGGACACTGGCCTCTGACTGTCCCAGCCTCTCCCTCCCCAGCGTCCCGGTCTTCTGCCTCCTTTGCTGTGTCTCAGGACGCCGAGCCCAGTGAGTCTGCAAGGAAGTGCTCAGTGAGTGCTTATAGGAGGAGCCACAAGACCACCCCCACCCGGCCCCTGTGGCCAGCCAGCTCTGTAAATCCAGGCTGGAGCGTGGTCCCCCACCGAGGAATGTTTTACACAGTGAGGGATCGTTCAGGATCACCCCGCTGGCTACCCAGCAGGGAACCAGGTTTCCAAACTGCAACAGACTTTCCAATGCACTTGGGCTTGGAACATGGACTAGTCATTTGAAAGTAACTTGCCAGGAAGTTCTCGTTAAAAATAAAGCTGCAGAAGGGGCCTCAGAGGTCATCAGACCTTCGCCACCTCTTTCCTTTGAACTGAGAAAAAACCAGCCCCGCCGGTGTGGCTCTGGGGTGGAGTGTTGACCTGTGAACCAGGAGTCACGGTTCGATTCCCACTCAGGGCACGCGCCCTGGATGCAGGCTTGACCTTCAGTGTGGGGCGTGCAGGGAGCAGCCCATCAATGATTCTCTCTCATCACTGATGTGTGTGTGTGTGTCTCTCTCTCTTCCCCTCTCCCTTCCTCTCTGAAATCAATAAAAATATATGAAAACACACAAAAAGGAAGAAGTGAAGACCCAAGGAGCCAGGATGGGGGTGGGGGTGTGATCTGTGGAAGGCCCCCAGGGAATGTCCTGGACCAGGGCCTGGCTCTTGGACTACCAGGCCAGGGCGCTCTCTGGTAGGGGTTTTGTTAAATGTTGGGTTTTTTTTTAAAACATATTTTATTGATTTTTTTACAGAGAGGAAGGGAGAGGGCTAGAGAGTTAGAAACTTAGATGAGAGAGAGACATCGATCAGCCACCTTTGCACGCCCCCTACTGGGGATCTGCCCGCCACCAAGTTACATGCCCTTGACTGGAATTGAACCTGGGGCCCTTCAGTCCGCAGGCCGACGCTCTATCCACTGAGCCAGACCGGTTTCAGCTCCTCCTGTTCCTAATGTTAACCTCTCACTGGATGTGAGCAGCCTGGTTGGCGGAGTTGTACGCAGTCATGCGCAGGGTGGTGGCTGTCTTCTCCCAGAAGCACCGTGTGTGACAGCCCCTGTATGTGAGGACGGAGGCAGAGATGAGAGAAAGGCTTCCAGGTGTGCGGTGTCCTCACAGCTGCAGCCCTGGATTGTCAGGGGCCTTGCGTGCATGCCGGGGTGGCAGCCGGCCGGAGAGGAAGGAGGGAGGGATGGGGGAGAGGACAGAACCATCCAGAGCCTCAAGACCTCCTTCCCTTCCGCAGGAAATCCGCGGACGACTCCTGGGTGAGCAACGGGACCTACCTGGAGCTGAGGAAGGACCTGGGCTTCTCCCAGCTGGACCACCCCGTCCTGTGGTGAGCAGGGCGAGCAGCACGAGGCGCTCCCGGCCTCCTCCCGGGTCTGCCTCCCCCCCCGCCCCGCCCCCCAGCCACACGCCCGTGTCTGTGTCCTCCTGACGCGTCCCCTAGAATGATCACTGTGCTTAGCTTAGCGTTGTAAGGATTCAGGTCTATATTTTCTTCGGTTAGGGTTCTTTACAATTTCCAATGTTATCATGATTGTTTATACGGATGTAGAACACCTTGATATTGCTTTTTTTATATATATCTATATAAAGTATTTAATAAAAATGAAAGGTTGAATGTTCATGTGTGAGCTGCAGACGAAGCTTGAACACTAATTGCCCAAGGGTTAGGAAACTTGAGATTTTAATGGATGCCTTATCAGATTATGTTGGCGAGAAAAGAAGCCATGTCTCCCAGGTGCACAGAGAGAGGAGAAGGGACAGAAGACAGACAGACAGACAGAAAGGAGAAGAATGCCCGGGTTGCTCGCCCAGGCGGACACCATGTTCAGTTTGGTAGCTCGGTCTCTCTGGCCCGGACCTGCTCCCTCGGACTTGCTCCTGCAGAGCCATCCTGCGGGGCTGGAGTCTGGAGCCGACCTGCCTGTGCCTGTCGCTGGTTGAGAGGAGGCCACCCGGGCAGTGAAAGGGGTTTTTCTAGAAGATGCGCACGGCCTTCTCGAAGAGGACACCTCTGAGCTCCTCTCTCCGTGAGGAGCATTGCCTCCTGCGCAGAACCGGGCCCTCCACGACGCCAAGCAAGCCCCGTGAGCCGAACATCAGAACGAAACCCCGGAAAGGAGAGGCCGGAGGGACTTTCTCTCCGTGAGAGCCGAATCCTGGGGACAAGTGAAGAAACTGGTTTCTGCTCCCGGCACCCCGGCTCCCCGCCCGGCGGGACCCCATCTCTGCCCAGCGTGGCGTGTCCCCGTCCCGTGTAAAACCTCCAGCTCCTTCCACACAGCCGTGCGACTTTGTTAGCAAACATAGCTGATTGTTTTCAAACACTGTCTCGGTCTTTTCTACCTCTTAATAAGCACCGCATCTTAGGTCTTGTATAAAGAGTTGGACCACCTGCCTTAGAGACACGCGTAGAGGACTGATGTTCTTCCCGGTGTCGTGCCTGGTGCAGCCCTCCGTGTCGTGACCCCCCACTCCCCCCCCACACACACACACACTCCTTACTTATGTCCCCCCCGGTGCGAGGTTTGCAGCCGACCTGAACAATGCGGATCGGAACTGCCGAAGGGGGGGACTTTGTGTCTCTGTAACCGTGTCCTTTCCGACGACAAGAATAGAAGCTGTGCAGTCGTCCCGTTGTGTCACCAAAGCAATGCCGACTTGGGCCCAGATCACCTGAGAAAACCAAAGCCTAGTTTTTAAGCCTTTTCTTCTACTGTTCGTAATCCTATGGAGGATGAAATAAAGTGACGTGGTAAAAAGGTTTCTCCCGAAGACATTTTTTTTTAGTTGTTTATATAATAGCTTGGAAGCGCGTAGAAGGCTATGAATAAGAAGTAGAATACATGGCAGAAAAAAGCGTGTGTGAATTTTCAGTGTCTCACCAAGTAAGCAGCTGGACCGTGTCACATTTTCTGAGTGGAGAGGCCTCTGCGAGTGACTGGCATTTTAAAAACAATAAACGGCTCCTTCAGCACCGCGCCCCCAGTCCGTCTCCTCCAGGTGTCAGCGGGAGCCCAGCGCGAACGGCTCCCCCATTTCTGAACTGTGAATAGCCGGTCCCCCGCTTTGGTGTGGGCTTTGTTCTCTGCTGCTCACGCGTGCATCCCCCGCGGAAGGCGTGGGCTGTGGTTTGCAGTCCGGGGGGGGAGGGGGAGGAGGGAAACAGATCCGGCTTGCACAGTGTGAAGGTAAACGTGGACTTGCAGTCGTGTTGACTCTGCAAGGGGCCCGGTCCGGAAGCTTCTCAGAAAAGGGAAAAACAAAACATGCGGTCTGCACGGATGTGGCTCTGTGTTGCAGTATGTGGAAATTCTGTGTCTCGAGGTTCTTTGAATGGAGAGGATGCTTTATGTTGGCATCACCAGGCTAGAGAGACCCAGTATCCTCCCTGTAGTCGTCTTGCTGGAGATGGGGAGGGAGAGGAATTACAATGAGAGGCAGAACTGTGTGCAGATTTCCAAATCCCGTCAGTCCCAGCGTCTCTCGGGGGCTTTCCCGGAGTGTGAACAGCGCGGGGGACGCCTCCCCACGTCATCATCTGAAAACTCTTAAAACTGCCTGGAGGGGAAAGTGGCTTCTTTCCCCCCTTTAGTCCCTCTTCTCAAAAGCGCTTTCCCTCCTGACTCGTGGTGCCGTGGCATTTTGTATTTTTAAGATGGAGAAGACAGAAACGGCATTGTTTGGGCAGAACCGAGGTAACAGCCGAGTTTTCTGGACCTTGGATCTCCCGATGAAACTGTGCCAAACACTGCACCGCGGGCGACCCTTGCTGGAGCTTGCATGTTACTCCTGGTTTTTCCATCGCAGGTTTGCAGAGAATTATCAGATCTTCGTGGAAAGGGGGCTTTGTGCAGCCCACCACTCTGCCCTTCACCCTCCCCCTGCTTCCCTTCCTAACGCCCCCTCCACCCCCCCTCCCCGACCCCCCCCCCGGCCCAAGCCGCAGGAGATCCATCCAGGCCCACTGGGGAGGAGCCCACGGGCTCCATCCTAGGTCAGTATTTCCCTGAGTCCACGATGCTGACCCCTTCCAGGAGCCGGCTGGGTCTGGTATTAATTAAACGCTTCGCTGTGGGATAGCAATCGAGGCATCCAGTCCCAGAATGTGCTTTTGTGGGACTCTCGGGAGAGAAATCTATACAAAGCAGTTTTTTTAAATGTTTTCTTCACTTAGGCTGCTGCTCTTCTCAGATCCTGCTTCTAATTTCTTGGGCTGTGAGCGCTGTCCTTCGGCTGTATTTTCCAGATTCAGGATGAGTGGTCTTGTTCTGCTGTTACCGGTGTCAACCAGGAAAGAAAACTGGCAAAGGACAAAGGTTTCATTTGGCGGCCGCACCTCGCCGTAGGCCCCCGCACGTTCTGCGAATTGCACGTGTGTTTCAGCTGTCGTAGGGTTTCCTCAGACCTCTGTGCTGCAGGGGCAATAAGAAGTGGTCCTTCTGCCGAAACCGGTTTGGCTCAGTGGATAGAGCGTCGGCCTGCGGACTGAAAGGTCCCAGGTTTGATTCCGGTCAGGCGCATGTACCTTGCTTGCGGGCACATCCCCAGTAGTGGGTGTGCAGGAGGCGGCTGATCGATGTCTCCCTCTCATCGATGTTTATAACTCTCTATCCCTCTCCCTTCCTCTCAGTAAAAAAATCAATAAAATATATATTTTTTTTAAAAAAGTGGTCCTTCTGCCAAAGCCGGTTTGGCTCAGTGGATAGAGCATCGCCTGAGGCCTGAAAGGTCCCAGGTTCGATTCCGGTCAAGGGCATGTACTTTGTTTGCGGGCACATCTCCAGTGTGGGTGTGCAGGAGGCAGCTGATTGATGTCTCTCTCTCATCGATGTTTCTAACTCTCTATCCTTCTCCCTTCCTCTCTGTAAGAAATAAATAAAATTTATTAAAAAAAAAAAAGTGGTCCCTCTGATCTTAGGAGTAATAACGGTTCCAACGTACTGGCATCATTTATTTGAATGTCCTTAACTTTCTTTTAAAATATATTTTATTGATTTTTTACAGAGAGGAAGGGAGAGAGATAGAAAGTCAGAAACATCGATGAGAGAGAGACATCGATCGGCTGCCTCCTGCACGCCCCACAGTGGAGATGTGCCCGAAAGCAAGGTACATGCCCCCGACCGGAATGGAACCTGGGACCTTTCAGTCCGCAAGCTGACGCTCTATCCACTGAGCCAAGCCTGTCTCGGCTGAATGTCCTTAATTTTGATACGAACGTCGGCATAAGTCTATTTTTGCCACCAGATGATCTCCCGGTCGGCGCGCTCGGTTTCCTTCTGTGTTGCTCAGTGCCGGTCTCTGTTGTTCTGCGTTGGAAGTATGTGTCATGCGTGTGTGCACACGGTGACAGTCGGCGATGCAGACCGCTTGCGGAGACCTTGGCTGGAGGGAGCGCCATGATCGGAAGCTGCTCGTTGGTTGTCTTCCGGGAGATTCGAGATCTGCCTCGATGACCCTCCGAGGAGTCTGTTTTTTTAGTGGATCTTTGTAAACCTTCCACGGAACCGTTTACAGTGGTACCTCGAGATACGAGTGCCCTAACATACGAGATTTTTGAGATACGAGCCGTCGAGCGAGCGAGCGATTTTTGCTTTGAAATACGAGCAACAGTTGAGATAGGAGTAATCGCTCGGATCGGCCGGCTGCACACGGCCCACCAGTTTACCGCGACTCGAGCGTCTCATAGTTTCCCACACGTCAAGGTTACGGAATGAATTAAACTCGTATCTTGAGGTACCACTGTATAAGATTATGTTGTGTTTAAATCCCATCCTTCAACTCATCCCACCCCGACCTCCCCCCAGCACTCTGAGTCCTTGTTCACCCCCTCCTGTAGCCAGGTGACTGAATAAATGTCGGGGGAAGGCCACACCTGTCAGGTGGGTGTGCACCTGTGGCCGCCGAGATGGGACAGACAAGGTTCGCGCCTGGGCTCTGGCAGAAGAAGCGCCCCAGGTTCCTGCAGGAACGGGGGTCGAGCATGTGAATGTCCTGGGCGGAAAGACACTTGGGAGCTTGGGGTCTCAACCTTTCTGCCCGTGGAAGGTCCCCCACCCCGAGCACTGGGCACCCGAGGCAGCTGGAGCCCAGGCAGCCCCCAAGGAGCCCCTTCCCTTGGCCCCGGGTGCTATGGGAATGGCATGATTGTCTGTCTGTCCTAACACGAAAAGGAAAACGCTGACTCTTCACACCGATGTCATGGCCCTTCCCAGCGGCTGACTCATCTCCTCCCGGCCTAAGCTTGTCTCGGAATGCCAGGAACACAGCCGGCTCTCAGGTTCCGTTGGATCCAGTGGATCCGGTGGTGGTGGTAACACAGCCCGCAGGAGAGCAGTCACACACAGCCCATCTCTGCCGTCTCTCAGGTTCCGTTGGATCCAGGGGATCCGATGGTGGTGGTAACACAGCCCATCTCTGCCGTCTCTCAGGTTCCGTTGGATCCAGGGGCTCCAATGGTGGTGGTAACACAGCCCACAGGAGAGCAGTCACACACACAGCCCATCTCCAAATCCCTGAAGCACCTAAGAGGCAGCCAAAAGCCATTCATGAAACTGGACTGGCTTGAAAGAAAAGGGGGAAAAACACAAGCTATAAAAGAAGTTTTGGCCGAGACCAGTTTGGCTCAGTGGATAGAGCGTTGGCCTGTGGACTGGGGGTCCCGGGTTCGATTTCGGTCGGGGGCATGTGCCTTGCTTGCGGGCACATCTCCACTGTGGGGCGTGCGGGAGGCGGCAGATCGATGTCTCTCTCTCATCAATGTTTCTGACTTTCTGTCCCTCTCCCGTACTCTCTGTAAAAAATCAATTAAAAAAAAAATATATATATATATATATGAAGTTGAGGACAATTAATGGATTGGCATATAAACTCGGTGAGATTATTGCTAATTTTCATGTATTTATTGTGATAGTGCCTGTTGGTTGGAATTAAATCTGCCCTCAAAGGCGAGCCATTTTCCAGCATTATTCAAAATCATGTGTTAGGAGCGCTAAAGGAAGCCTTACAAGGCAACCTCAGCATACGTTAACATGTCGGCCCTCAGAGGACTAGGTGCTAACATACGGTAAGGTGTCACTTGAGGGGGCGATAAACTTGGAGGTACAAGTTGCAGGCCATAGTTGATGCCCAGCAGTAACCAGCACATCAGGACAACACTGTCCTCGTGGACACAGTTAAGGTGTCTTATTTTTGACGTATTAGTGGGGGGTCCCTGCAGGAGATTCCAACACCTGTTGAGGTTCAGGAGACTGAAATGAAGGGACTGCCAGCTGGTCGGGAGATGAGCAGGTTTCAGGCACATGAGCATCAGCTGGGGGTTGTTGCCGGCCAGCAGAGGCTGCGGCTCCGAGGAGGGAAGGGCCAGCCCCGGGAGCTGGAGGACACGTGACCTCTGCTGAGCTCCCGGACCCGCGTCAGTCAGAACTACCCCAAGTTCGCCTCCTCGGCCCCCATTCTCCCTGGTGCCTGACCCCAAGCGAGTCCAGGGGTCCCCTGGCCACCCCCACCCCAGTGCAGTTCTTAGAGCCCAGACCTCAGACAGGGGGAGGGCCCGGGAAAGCAAGCACTGGGACCTGGAACTCGCTGGATTCGATCATGTCTGCGCTTTCGGAGAAATTTCAGTAAGTAGATGGGCGAAGGCCTTTTTTTTTTTTTAGGTTTGTTGTGTTTTGAGTTGGTTTTTGGAAAGGATAAAATTGGCTATTTTTACTTCCAGCAATTTTACCAAGGATGAATGATGAGTGACCGCTCTCAGAAAGTTCTTTGGTTCTCCATGTTGCGGTTGTAACCTTTTTAATGAACTAAGGGCAACCTCTCTTCTTTATTAAATGCCGTAAGTTAAACAGATATGAGACTAGGAAAGATATATCAACCTCACATTTGGCTAATATCCTGGAGTAATTGTGTGTGTGTGTGTGTGTGTGTTGCGTGCACATGCATGGGCGCGTGCTCGTAAATACACCCAGCTCACCCAGGTGGTTCAGCTCAGACAGCATTTGCTCACTGCTGAGCTGAGACACCCTCTTCTAATTTCATGACTGTTCTAGAACTTAAGAAATGACATGTTGGCAGCAGTTATGCAGGGCTTTGGTTTTTTGTATAAAAATGTGTATTTGTGATTGCACTGTCTGAGATGTAAAAGACAAGGGCCTTGTCACCTCCCTCCCCTGTGACACCCATGCGTACTTTAAAAGGGGCTTCGCCGAGACTGGTTTGGCTCAGCGGGTGATAGAGCGTCGGCCTGCAGACTGAAAGGTCCCAGGTTCGATTCCGGTTGGGGGCATGTACCTTGCTTGCGGGCACATCTCCACTGTGGGGCGTGCAGGAGGCGGCTGATCGATGTCTCTCTCTCATCGATGTTTCTGACTTTCTATCTCTCTCCCTTCCTCTCTGTAAAAAATCAATAAAACATATTTAAAAAATAAATAAATAAAAGGGGCTTCAAGGCAGGGAACAGCCAGCAGCAACTAGGATGGGTTCTTTGAAAAATATTACTGAGTCAGGAATGGTCCAGGCCCCCGGGAAGCAGGTGGGTGGGCCGGCAAGCACCGTGTGGTGAGAAGGCTCCATCACATGCACGTTCTGGGGGAGGAGTGACGGGCTGGCCCGGCCGGGCGGCCCGGTTGGTTGGAGCGTGTCCCATGCACCAGAAGTTCTCCAAGCTGCCGCTCCAGGATCTCAAGATCGGGTGGCAATGTTCTGTGGTCAGTCAACAAATATTCATGAACCCCAAATATGTGTCCTCAGGGAACTTACCTGCCCTAAGGGATTCTTTCCTACTTTCTCCTGACAAAGGGAACTCTGTCTGGAAGAATTACATTGGGTGCTGAGAAAATGCCATCAGCTCTGAGTCATCGTGTTTGTGTGGCATCCAAGGTATTCAAGGGCGAGCAGTTGCTGCAAGCCTGTGGTCCGGTCCTTTGCTTGCACACATCCATCCCACCAGCAGTGGAGCGAGCACAGGAATGTGGAAGGGACTGGCCAGTTTCTGTGCTCCTGGAGCTTAGCGCCCAGTGGGGCAGGGAGCGGGGGGGCACAGACAGTGGGTTCAGATGCCAGTCTGGGGGAGGTGCTATGGAGATAAATGCTCAAGCACTGGGCCGAGAAGACGAGAGGACGCTGCTCTATGGTCTACAGAGTGGCAGTAGCGGGGGAGGGTTTTGCCATCTAAGACTTGAAAGGACTTGAGGAAAATGAGACGGAAGAGCTAACTAGCCTGCAGCAAGGGTGCATCTGGTGCGGCTGAGCTTGTGGGTGTGGAGTAAAACCAAATTACTCAGGAAGGGCCCTGGGCCAGAGGATTTGGTTTTTGCTCTGCGTGAGATTAAGTCAGTAAGAGGATTGGAGGAGAGGAAGGACAGGACTTGCTTTCTGGTTTTAAAGGGCCATCTGGTGCAGACTGGGGGGCACAGGGAAAACCAGGCAGCCCGGGTTGAAGGTGATCAGACTCATCCAGAGAGAAGGAGTGGGCCAGGGCAGAAGTGGAGGTAGCGGGAAGCAAAATGAGACTGGAAATACTTTGAAGGGAGCAACAACAAGGTTGGTTGATGGTTTGGATTTGGGAGGTGGGAGGAGAGAGGTCAAGGATGACTCCAAGGTCTCTGGCCTGAGCTACTGGGAGGCTGGAGCAGCCATGACTGAGAGAAGGAAGACTGTGAACAGGACAGGTTTTGGTGCTCAGGTGAAAACCCTGGCTGGTGATTTTTCCCGAGAGGCACTCTCACGTAGGCGGTTGGATATACGCTTGTAGCAAAGGGGAAGGCAGCAGGCTTGGGCTGCTCAAACCCTGCACATTTGAATGAAAAAAAAGAAAAAAAAAAAAAGAGAGACTGACTCCTGACCATTTCCTGGGCGATACCTTCCAAGCTTTGGAATATTGCTCCTGGCAGAAGTGGTTTTTTTGTTTGGAACCTCGTGCCCGGCCAGGTAGTTTGTGCTAAAAAAGTGCTTCTAATGGGAGCTCTGGGCCACGCTGTGTCACTGATCTCTGGAGGGACTGCCACCCAGACGGTGCTCCATGCCTCTGTGACCAACCCTAGACACCGCGGCTTCCCTGGTTGGCAGCACTCTACATGTGGCCTCATAGAGCTGCAGAGAAATCCTCCTCCGTCTCCCTCGTTCCTTCAGCCCCAGGGTCAGGGGCGGGGTCCTGCTCAGCTGGCCTACGAAGTTGCCCTTCCTTAGCCCCCCGCAGCTCCTCACAGTTCTTGCCCGGCTGACCGGAGCCCTTCTGCAGTCCCAGCTCCTTCCCAGCCATTGTCTGAGCTCCGCACGGTGATGTTTCCAAGCCCTGGTCGTGTCACTAATCTCTTTAGATTCCTCCTCGGCTCAGAATGCCTCAGCCTGGCGTGCCATCTTGTGTCCACATGGGGGCAGCCATCTTTGACCACATGGGGGTAGCCATCTTGTGGGTTGGAGTGGTGGTCACTTTGCATATTACTCTTTTATTAGATAGGATTTAGCCCCTACATGCTTCCCAAAGAGATCTGCGCGTCTAAGAGATACACATCTATGTAAACACAGGAAAATTCAGGGCCATGAAGAAAAAGCAAGGAGTTAGTACAAGGAACAAAGGAAGACGTGATTAAGGCATTAGAGCCTTCTGGTACACCCCGTTGGCAGGAGTCAGTTGTCCATAGCTGACCAAGGGCATTATCCCAACTCAGAAGGAGAGTGTTAGGTCTGAGGAAGCATCTCTTCCAGGGCACATTTGCATCTCTGTGTATGTAAGCACCTGGCTCTGCAAAACCCAAGGGCCGTGCCATCAATATTCCTGAAAAGGAGGCCAGAGAGAGAGCCACGTGGACAGATTACAACATGACCATGACAGATAATTAGTCTCAAAGATTCCTTAAATGTGCCTCATGTATCCGGAGCCAAGAGTCTCCATAAAACAGGAAAATAAGAGCCGATTACAAGTCAGTAAATGGAAGACCAACCCGAACTGCCATCTACTATGAACACAGTTCAAATGAATTAGTCATAAACTGTATTAACAGGAAGGCCACGGCTATGGGGATTTATGATTTGCACGAAAATTCGAAACAGTAATCATAGCACTTTATCTTAAGCTATCGCATCCATTTTTTTCCGTGCGTTACAGGTACTGGCTATATAACTTGTCTACATCATAAAACAGAATGATAGCCCAGATGATTTAAACAGTGACATAAAAACGAAACATGGAGTCTGTTTACACACAAGAGTTTATACGTGCCTGAACAGAATTGAGTGCACGAAGAAAATGAGATGAAATAACCTCTTTATTGACACTGATGAGTTTCCGGGAGATTCCAGACAGACTCTTCAGGGATGGGGGCGGGGAAAAGGGAGGCCTGGCCTGTTGCTGAGTTCGGGCTGGCGTATCACCTGTGCCTGCTGCCTGCCACTCCTGGAAAGCAGCCCAGGGCTCCAGAGCTGAGAGTCCCATAACAGTGCCATCCCAAAACTTACTCAGTACCCGCTACCCACGCCCTCCCTGTAGGTCCTCGAATGTTACTGGCTGTTTCATTGCTTGAAATAACCCAAGTCCCATTAAAAAAATTAGACTTAATTTAGAAAAGAGAGAAATAACCCAAGGGCCTGGCAACTAGGTTCTTTATCTCTTAAGTTGAGTCTCATCTCAGGGGCTTCTTTATAAATAAAAACACCTTTTTAAATATATATATATAGATATATATATTCTATTGATTTTTTTTATTTTTTTTATTTTTTTTACAGAGAGGAAGGGAGAGGGACAGAGAGTTAGAAACATCGATGAGAGAGAAACATCGATCAGCTGCCTCCTGCACAATCACTACTGGAGATGTGCCCGCAACCAAGATACATGCCCTTGACCAGAATCGAACCCGGGACCTTTCAGTCTTCAGGCTGATGCTCTATCCACTGAGCCAAACCAGGTTCGGCTCATGGGCTTCTTTATAAATAAAAACACCTTTAAAAGAATTTATATATGTATATATATATTCTATTGATTGTTTGTTTTTTTACAGAGAAGAAGGGAGAGGGATAGGGAATTAGAAACATCCATGAGAGAGAAACATCAATCAGCTGTCTCCTGCACACCCCCTACTGGGGATGTGACAACCAAAGTAGGTGCCCTTGACCAGAATTGAACCTGGGACCTTTGAGTCCGCAGGCCAACGCTCCATCCACTGAGCCAAACCGGTTAGGGCAAAAACACCTTTTTTAAGTTGTTGTGACCTGGATTTCTGAACAATTCCTGAACCATGTGGACATCCATTTCTAAAATCCCAACACCTTTTGCAAATCCAAAAAACAAGTTGGTCATGGAAAGTACTAGCCTTGGATGAGAAAGACGTCCAGAAAACCCACAGTTCTTATTGATTGGGCACCGACCTATGCAGGCCCTGTGCCAGCGGCTTCCCCTGCAGCTGGTGGAGAGAGAAGATGTACGTGGTGACTCCATGTTGTCGTGTCACGTCCTCTCCAGCTGCTCTCAGCCTCAGTCTCCGCCCCCCTCCTGCTCCAGGCTCTGCAGTGCTCTGCCAGCCATGAGTGTCCTCTCCCCAGCCCCATCCTGGCCAGCTCTCTGTCCACTGGGTCCCGGCCCAGGTCCCCTCTCTGGGGCTCCTAGGTTTGGGGTCCACAGCCCTGCATTGGAGCTTCTGACCCAGAATCAAAGTTTGATCTGAGAGACTGAGTTTTGGAAGCAAGAAATGTCCAAACCTAGAGAGAATTGGTATGAGTATTTGAGCCCAACCAACGATTGATTGCCTGGAAGCAAAGTCCCAGGAGACGGGAAAAGGCTCCGGAGAAGGCCGTTTTCCAGCTTGCTTTGTACATTAGGATAAAAGCAGGACCCGGCAGGAGGGTTTCATAAACTCCTCCGGAGGCAGGTTCAGCGGGTGGGCGGAAGCACAGCAGGGAAATCTCCGGCATTGGATCAAAAGACAAAGTAGAGAAACATATTTCTTTTACATGGGTGGGCACAGGCTGTTTCATAAGAAACATTGACAGCACGTAGAGATGCTATCGGGAGCAAATACCAAGGAGGTGTTCTGTGGCCTTTTTTCTTTTTTAAAATTGTATTTATTTGCTGATTTGAGAGAGAGAGAGAGAAAGATTTGTTGTTCCACTTGTGTATGAATTCATTGGTTGGTTCTTGTATGGCCCTTACCGGAGATTGAACCCGCAAGCCTGGCATATCTGGGCGACACTCTAACCAGCGGAGCTACCCGGCCAGGCAGGTGTCCTGTGGCCAGGTGCCTGGGTCAGCAGCTGTGGCCTGAGGGACTGACAAGATGATTCTGATCGGTGTTGTTGTCTGAGATGCAGAAGGACAATAGGCTCACGTACGGTAAAAATCGAGTTTTGGCCGAAACCAGTTTGGCTCAGTGGATAGAGTGTCAGCCTGTGGACTGAAAGGTCCCAGATTCAATTCCGGTCAAGAGCATGTACCTTGGTTGTAGGCACATCCCCAGTAGGAGGTGTGCAGGAGGCAGCTGATCAATGTCTCTCTCTCATCGATGTTTCTAACTCTCTATCCCTCTCCCTTCCTCTCTGTAAAAAATCAATGAAATATATATTTTTTTAAAAATCGAGCTTTGTCAAGAAGCTGCAGGTACAGGCCTAGGATGCGCTCCCCCCACCAGGACCCGCTTTTCCTGAGGAATGTTCAGGTCGGGCCTTCCGGCGTGGTTACTCTCGGGCTCTGAGTCTGTAAGACCTGCCCGGGAACCTCCCCTGAGCTGGTCAGGTTCAGTCTGCGGCCCCGCTTTCATCCACAGAGTTCGGCGTTCGGTCTTCAGATAAAACACGTGGGACCAGGGGGGTGGCGGGACCACGCTGGCCACGAGGCCGGCCGGGGGAACCCTTGGACCATGGGTGGCCTGCTCTCCTGCCCCTCCTCTGCCCACTTGGATCTCTGCTCCTGGTGACACTGACCATTGATCGGTGGGTGAGAACCGACCCATCGGGGCGTCTGTCTGATCTGCAGCAGCAGCCAGATGGGCCTTAATAAAACATTAATAAAGCAAAGGCAGATGGCATTGCTAAAACCTCCTGCAAACAGGCCTGAGGGCCAACAGCGGCATTCATAGCGGAGACTTTAGCAGACAAGACGTAGAAGAGGAAATCAGCCTCTACCTTGTGATCCGAGGAAATGTTTTGGTTCTTGTAGGTGTTTTGGATAAAGAAAGATTTTAAGTGTAATTTGATCCCCATGACAGAGCTTCAGTCACAGCAGGAGGGAGGCCCTACAACTTCCTCCTTGCTTGACAGTCCGGGGCCCCCAAATCAGGCAGCCCCATTTCGCCACTGTCCTTGGGAAGGAGGTTTCTGGGAGGCCTACAAAAAGGCATATTTTAATCCCAGAAACCCCTAAACTGGCTTCCGGGCCAGTTGTAGGAGCTGCACTATTCCAGGGAACTTTTAAAAACAAAAGAAGCCCTAACTGGTTTGACTCAGTGGATAGAGCATCAGCCTGTGGACTCAAAGGTCCCGGGTTCGATTCCGGTCAAGGGCATGTACCTTGGTTGCGGGCATATCCCCAGTAGGGAGTGTGCAGGAGGTGGCTGATCAATGTCTCTCTCTCTCATCGATGTTTCTAACTCTCTATCCTTCTCCCTTCCTCTCTGTAAAAAAACAATAAAATATATTTTAAAAAAACAAAAAAAAAAACATAAAAGAAATAACGACCCGCTTTGAGTGAGTACGTGCATATTCATTGACCTGGAGGTGGAACGTTGGACTTTCTGATTTGCATTTAAATGTTTGACTTCCTCACAAAACGTACCTGCCAGGGAGGAGTCCAAGGTGAAGGCCTGGACTCAGATGTGAGTTTAAATCCTGGCCCCAGCAGTGCTATAGATGAGTAGGGTGCCTCTAAGAATTAGTGTTTTTCTTCCAGAAAACAGAGGTAATCAGACTCTCTGGAGTTGTACAAAGATCCAATGACATACTGTATGTGAAGGACCATGTTGGACAAAAAGTAACCATCAACGATGGAGCGGTACTCCGGACCCGATGCCCGCGGTTCTAAGCTGAAAGGAGCAGCTGTGAAATAACTAGTGTAATCCTTCCTTCCATCGCTCCGCTTCCCGACCAAACCCTGCTCTCCAGCACCGGCCTGTGTCAACATTTCTGCCTTCCGGTGATTGCCGGTTGCCTCTTTCTAATTCTGGAAGGTGAGGCTCAACATTGCTGGAGGAAATGCCTGGCGTTACCCTGTGGGCAGGGTTTGGGGAGAAAGCCAGAGGACCAGGGAGGCCAGGATCTGAGGACAGAAGAGGGTGCCCTGGCCCCGGCAGAGGGAGCATGTCCCCTCCCCCACCTTCTTGTTTGGCTCAGGCGCTGAAGGGACTGGAGGGTGCCTCCTGCCTGGGGGAGGGTGCCTCCTGCCTGGGGGAGGGTTTCTTCCTCACTGGCTCACAGGTTCACATGCTAATCTAGTTCCAGAAACACCCAGAAAGGATGCCTCCCCAGGTCCCTGGTCACCCCTTTGTCCAGTGAGGCTGACACATACAATTAACCAGCGCAGGCTGATGTTCTCACTCTGAGAACATTAGCGAGGGAAGAGGACTGAAATTCAGAAACAGGCCTACTTGAACTGAGCGGTCCCTGTGCGTCCATTTCCCACTGGCTCTCCAGATTCCTCCGAGAAATCCCGCCTTCTCACCAGCAGGCACAGTTCTCATGGGAAAAAAGTCAAAAATTTCAAAGCACACTAAGGAAAAAGCCCTGGCCGGTGGCTCCATTGGTTGGAGCATCGTCCAGTACACCAAGAGGATGTGGGCTCGATCCCCGGTCAGGGCACATACCTAGGTTGTCGGTTCGATTTCTGGTCAGGATTCATGCATAAAGGAGGCAATGGATTGATGTTCCTCTCCCACATCAATGTCTCTCTCTTTTTCTCCCTCCCTCCTTTCCCCTTCCTCCCCCCTCCTCTCTCTGTCTCTCTCTTCTCTCTCCCCTTATTCCTCCCCCTCTCACTTTCCCTGTCTTTCTCTCGCACCCCCCTTCCTTTCTCTCTAAAAATCAGAAAAACAAAACATTTCCTTGGGTGAGCATTAAAAAGAAAAAAATCCATCTCTACCAATATTTTGAAGCAAATTGAATTCTCCCAGGTGCCCAGAGGTGGTGGGGACTTCACTTACTGAGCTGTTTGCTCATGGGTGCTTTCCTTTATTTTATTTAAAGTATTATATATGTCTCCTTCCCTCAACCCCAATGACTCCCTCCCCCGCCACCACTCCCATCCCCCAAGACAAGCCCCCTCTGCCCAGTGTCTGTGTCCATTGGTTATGCTGATATGCATGCACACAAGTCCTTTGGTTGTTCCTAGCCCTCACCCTCCTCTTCCTTCTCTCTGAGGTTGGATGGTCTGGTCAGTGGGACCTTGTCTCTGGATCTGTTTTTGTCCATCAGTTTATGTTGATCATTATACCCCACAAATGAGTGAGATCATGTGATATTTATCTTTCTCTGCCTGGCTTATTTCGCTTACCATAATGCTTTCCAATTTCATCCATGTTGTTGCAAATGGTAAAAGTCCCTTCTTTTTTATAGCAGCGTAGTATTCCATTGTGTAGATGTACCATAGTTTTCTGATCCAGTCATCTGCTGACGGGCACCTAGGCTGTTTCTAAATCTTAGCTATTGTGAATTGTGCTGCTATGAACATAGGGGTGCATATATCCTTTCTGATTGGTGTTTCTAGTTTCTTAGGATATATTCCTAGGGGTAGAATTACTGGGTCAAATGGAAGTTCCATTTTTAGTTTTTTGAGGAAACTTCAAACTGTTCTCCACAGTGGCTGTACCAGTCTGCATTCCCACCAGCAATGCACGAGGGTTCCTTTTTCTCCACATCCTCGCCAACACTTGTATCTTGATTTGTTGATGACAGCCATTCTGACAGGTGTAAGATGGTACCTCATTGTTGTTTTGATTTGCATCTCTCAGATGACTAGTGACTTTGAGCATGTTTTCATATATCTCTCGGCCTCTGTATGTCCTCTTTCGAAAAGTGTCTAAGTTCGTTGCCCATTTTTCGATTGGATTATTTATCTTCCTTTTGTTAAGTTGTTTGAGTTTCCTGTAAATCTTGGAGATTAAACCCTTATCTGAGATAAC
Source organism: Lasiurus cinereus (assembly GCA_011751065.1). Classification (NCBI taxonomy): domain Eukaryota; kingdom Metazoa; phylum Chordata; class Mammalia; order Chiroptera; family Vespertilionidae; genus Lasiurus; species Lasiurus cinereus. Next base: position 3,395,131 of record JAAGEH010000307.1, read on the forward strand.
GGTAAATATGCTCTCCCATGTAGTGGGCTTTCTTGTTGTTTTGTTGATAACTTATTTTGCTGTACAGAAGCTTTTGATTTTGATGTAGTGCCATTTGTCTATTTTCTCCTTAGTTACACTGGTGCTTTTCGCAATCAGTCAAGACTGAGTCAGATGCCAAGATCATTTTTTCTTGCCAAATGGCTTTTTTCCATTGCAATTAGCCTTTTTAGGAACCTTACCCAACAACAAATGTGTACACAATTCCCACTCTCCCCAGACAATTAAAACTCAGCCAAGAAGTTTTACCTGTTAAAATTCTTATAGATGAAAACACAATCTTCACACTATCACCTATTTTTCCATGTATTCTTAGATATCTTCTAACCCAGGTATAGGATTAAGAGAGATTTGATTTTTTAATAGTATGTGTTCTCTAATCTGAAAATGAATTATTTAAGCTACAAACAGGGCAGCTGTTGGAGTTTCCTTAACTGGGATTCTTATAAAAGCCCTGAGCTTCGCCAACACCTTTCTGTCCTCTGAAAGCACTCGGAAGTTGGGTCTGCCACTGCTCTTGGAAACCCATTTTATCTTTTATTCCTGGGCTCCAAGTCTGTATTTTCTAGCTTCTCTTGTGGTGAGGGGACCAGGTGACTGGTTTCTGGGCCAAGGGAGGTACGCTGATGTGTCTGGCCCAGGAAAGTCTCCCACGAGGGAGCCTTCAGGATCCTTTCTTCTCTCCCTGCTGGCCATGTCCAGGCCCAGGCGCCCTGGCAGCCTGGAGTGTTCCAGAAAACTGGAATAATCAAACCATGCTCGGAGAGTTTGGAGTTACATTTAATACGCGCGGGTCCAGAGGAAAATGTTTCTCAAATTCTGGGCCCCAACATGCAGAAATTTTCCCTATTTATATGTTTTTACCTTCTTTGTCTCTCAAATATGGAATGTTTTCCGCCCCTTTGCAAGTTCTTAAAGGGCCCCTATGTGCTGAGGCCTTGAGACCGCAACCAAAGACCTGGCCTGGTGCCAGCACTGATAATTTTGTCCATGGAAGGTTTAATGGCCTCTCTGAAGTGAGAATAGTCTCATTTTCCTTATTATTTAAGCAAGCAAGCATTTACAGATGCCAATAGCAAGGTTAAAGTTTCAAACAGCAGTTTTTATATAAGATGGACGCTTCAGGAGTGGAGATGGCAGCGCCTCCATCAGCCTGGATCCTAAGGGAACAGAGACCACTCCCCACTACCCCTGCCACCCACACTCTGGGTCTCCCTCCCATTGCTCGCTGATGCCCCTGGCCTCAAATACTTTTCCTCCTCCACCACGTCCGATGCTCCAGCCAAGCCTCCCCAGGGCCCAGGTCCATGAAACTTCTCACCCTTGAACCTTATTCTTTCTCTGCATGCCTTCTTGGATAGACTCGCGAGCTAGCTCTGAGAGGCATTGACTGCGATTCCCTTCCTCACCATTATTATATCGTCCGTATCTGATATGCATGGCACACAGTAGGTTTAATGTTTGCTAGATGAACAAAATGGGGCATGCATGGCTTTGCCCTTCTCTGTGCTGGGTTCAGCAAAATCAGATGCTGAACTATCTTTACGAACCATGACAACGAGCCAGAAGAGCAGGTGCAGCCCTGAATTGTGTTCCTCTTAAACGTCTCCACCCACCTGGGGTATGGTCATAACTAATGGTCTTCGTTGCAGATCTCCTTAATGCCGGCAAGGAATGCTTCTACAGGAACAGTGGACACCAACATAGGGGTCTTGACTAACTTTGTTTCCTCACTGAGAATTGCATAGAAACAAGTGTGGTGGCGTGAGAGATCCTGGAAACTCTGCTGTGTCTCCATCTCGAGGGGTAAAGGTCCTCTCTCGGAATAGGGCCCTCCTTCGACAACAGAACGCTGCAGAAGTGACAACAGGGGCCGAGTCATAGCAGAGCTCCTGCCTTCCTTCTTGGAACATATTCCCTTTTGGAGCCCAGAACCTCCACATAGGAAGTCCGCTCGCCCTGGGACTTCCATGATAAAGAGGACACAGGCAGGGGCCGCTCGATGGCCCCAGCTGAGTGTTGCCTCCCAGCCATCCTGGCAAGGCCCTGCACATGGCTGGAGCCATCAGGTCAGGTCGCTCAGCTGACAAGTGGTAGCTGGATCTGACCCCAATCTGGTCAAGCAAAGCCTGTGTGTGTGCTTTCTCCTCCAGAGAGAGGGTTCATCTAGGAGCGCAGGTAGTGTCCCGGCGTGGTTTTAATTTGCATCTCTCAGGTGAGTAGCCACTCTGAGCATCTTTTCATATCTCTGTTGGCCATCTGTATGTGCTCTTTGGAGAAATATCTATTAAGGCCCTCGGCCAATTTTTTAACTGGAATGTTACTTTCAGATGGGTTCTAGACTTATCGGGGCAATCACTTCATAAATTATACAAATGTCCAACCACTATGTTGCACACCTGAAACTAATATAAGATTGAATATCAACTGTACTTGGGAAAAAAAAGAAAAAAAAGAAGAGTGCAGGTCTCTCCAAAAGTGGCTTCCAGAGAACTAGAAGGTGCTGGTGGCAGAAACAGAGCTGGAGCATTAAAATGGTCATTCATGAAATATACCCCTTTAGCCAAGTTTATCAATTTTTGCTGGCCTTTACAAGTTGGTCACTCAGTAAGGATCTAGGGATAAAGTAAGGAATACAGGAGTCCCCATGGATGTGTTTCCAAAGTTCTGTAACTTGAAACATCCTGTCTAATAAAGAGGGAATATGCAAATGGACCATCACAGCATAACAAAGATGGCTGTGTCCACAGTGGAGGCAGGGATTCCTAACAAAAGATGGCTGTGCCCACAGCAGAGGCGGGGATCCTGTAACACAAGATGAATGCGTCCACAGCAGAGGCCAAGTTCTCATAACAAGCCTTAAAAGAGCAGTCAGCAGGGACCTGAGGCTGCGTGGTGCTGGACTGGGGCAAGGGACCTGAGACTGTGCCTCCTGCCTTGTGGGGCTTGACAGGGGACCTCAGGCTGTACCCCCTGCTCCAGCACCAGGCCAAGGGACCTCAGACCATGCCCTCTGCCCAGCAAGGCTTGATGGGGGACCTCAGGCCGTGTCCCCTGCCTGGCAGAGCTTGACAGGGGACTTCAGACCATGCCCCGCGCCCCAGTGCCAAGCCAGGTGACTTGAAGCCACGCCCCCCCCACCTGGTGGGGCTTGATGAGGGTGGGGATGGCCAGGTCTGGATCTAACCCAATGGGAATGAGTCTGGCCAGGTCTGGATCTTGCTCGATTTTGAGGCGCATGTGGGTGGGCAGGGACTTGAGTCTGGTTCCCAGGGCATGCCCCAGACTCTGACAGGAGAAAGATTTTCATATACATTTTACTAATTTTCTTTCATCTCTCTGACACTTCTATTATAGAGAAAGGGCAAATAGCAATATTAAAATATTTCCTCTGATTAATTCCCTTTTCCTGTGCACGAATTTCATGCACCAGCTCACTAGTCTATATATATGTGTGTGTGTGTGTGTGTGTGTGTGTGTGTGTATATATATATATATATAAAAGCCTAATATGCAAATTGTCCCCTTGGAAGTTCGATTACTCACTATGATGTGTGCTGACCACTAGGGGGAGGCGTGAAATGAAGGAAGGTCCCAGCCGGCAGTGGCAGCCAGGGCAGGGACGCCCCAGCTGGCGGCCAGAAAGCCCTGATCAGCCCTGATTGCCAGCCAGGCCTAGGGACCCCACCCGTGCACAAATTTTATGCACCAGGCCTCTAGTAGTTTATATAATGAATCTTTTTAAAAGCAAAGGTTTATCATCCCTATGACCACCCGGGTTTATCTGCTGTAAAATCCTGTTTCTACACAGTCCCGCTTTCTTAAAGAGGTATATCTACAATAGAGTGAGATTATTGGGGTTTGACATTTTCTTTTTATTCACTTTTTTTTTCTCGTTGGACTAAAAATTTCCATCTTGTATTTGTCCATCTGTCTTCAAATGCTTTTAATTCATTGTAATAAGCGCAACTTAAAAATCAAACAGAGAAGTAGGGACTCAGGTAGGGCTTTACCAGACTCCTCCTGGTCTTCCCCCCACCCCCACCCCATACCCCCCCATGGGACAGGAAGAATAGTCCTGGGGAGGGGGA
>JAAGEH010000307.1:3401530-3420680 GCA_011751065.1 Lasiurus cinereus
GGCGCCCCCTTCCTGTCCCCCCTCCCCTTGGCGCTGCCACCGCCTTCCCCGCCGGGTGCCGGGCCGCTGGCTCCGTGTCCCCGCGCCACCCCTCCCGCTCCTTCCGTCTTTGTTCCCGCCGCCCTGCGGGGTGTGCGTGCGGAGGCCCCGCCGCCGGGGACCGCGGAGACCGGGCTTCGGGCTCTGCACCGGAGCGGGCCCCCTGCGCCTGGGGCTGGATGGGCGCCAGGCCTCCCGGGTTCGAGGCCCTGGCAGCAGGGGGTGGGGGGTAGGGGGTGGGGAGGGCGTCGCAGCTGCGGCCGCAGGTGCGGGGCCGCTGCCCACCTGCACGCACCTGCGCGCGGGCGGCGGGCGCCTCCGGGGCGGGGCGGGCAGCGTCCCGCGGGGAGAGCCACCTGCGCGCCGGGCGGGGCGCGGGGTGAGGGTGGAGGTCCGGCGGCCGCGGTCCCGGGGGTCCCGGGGGTCCCGGGGGGAGGCAGGGGGGCCGCGGGGCCCCCGGGCAGCGGAGCAGCGGCCGGAGCGGCAGCGGAGTGAGTCCCCGTAAACGAATGGGTGTGGGACCTGCCGCCAGCGCGGGCCCCGCTCCCCGCTGCGCCCCCCGGTCGTGCTTTAGGGGGCAGCGGGCCGCTCCCAGCTCCCCGCTTCTTTCTGCTCTTTTCTGAGCCCCAGAGGGCACCTGTCTCCACCAGCCTCGCTTCCCCGAGGCCTTTGCCAGCTCCCGCCTGCCTGTCTGTGACCATCGTGTGCGTGTGTGTGTGTGTGTGTGTGTGTGTAATTTCCTAGAATGTTTTTCGGTTCACAAAGAAATGATAGGGTGCTGGGTCCTGAACTGGTCTTATGAAAGTCAGCTCAGCTGCGAGGGCCCGAGCACCAAAGAGGACAGAAAAGGGTGACACTGTTTCAGCAGCTTCTGTTTCACCTGGTCATCGAGGAAACTGGAAATCATTCAAAACGCCGAGCCGTTGGCTGAGCCAAGTACCTACCGTGCTGTCTCGTCCCCTTGGGAGTGGGGAACAGATTGCTCCATAGCCGGGATTTTTGCTTCCACCGTCACGGAAGTTTATGCCCTTTCGAACACTTTCTTACTTTACAAAGTGAGTCCTTTGTAGCCCAAATTAAACACCCAAACGCCCAAATCCAACAAACCTGCGGGAGGAGTCGCCTGAGGAGGGTGCCCAGGGCTCGGGTTGGGGGCAGGTGGGCCTCGTTGGGAGCTGGGCTCAGCACGAGTCCCCTCACGTGGCAGCTTGCTCCAGGTTGGCACAGGGGAGACTCACTCCCGGAGGAAGCCCTGGGGCGTGGGTCTGGGGAGTGGGTGCTGGAGAGAAGTGGGAGGATTGGGGCTGCAGGCCCTCTGGGGAGAGGGCAGGAACCAGGGCTGGGCTCTGAGGGCCGCCGCAGGAAGTGGGGAAAGTGCACCGAGCGTCTTCCTCAATCTTGTCTCCCGGGAGGGAAGGCTGACGCCGGGGGGGTGGCAGGACCAGCCTCAGCCAGGACGGGGGCAGCAGTGGGGGGTTGTTCGGACAGTGTTTTGTCTGTGTCCAGGCAAGATTAGGAGAGGCCTTGGTCTTCGTCTTGGTTTGTCGTGACCAGCGTGGCCTTGCCTGACGTTCTGTGTTCTGTGACGTTGCCCGGGTTCACCGGGGGGTGCCCGGCCCGCGCCTGGCACCCCCGGGGCGAGGTCGTAGCACCCGCAGTTCCCGGATGTCAGGCCAGCTGCTTTTCTTTCTTGGGATGTTGCTTGGAACTTCAGTTTCCCCAGCTGTAACACGTGCCCCCTCGGGGTTGTTGTGCAGATGAAATGAGGAACTGCGTGGAGAGGATTCAGCCCAGTGCCTGGCACACAGTGGGTTTCTTCCCTGGAACTCTGCCAGCGGGGGCCGGGCATCAGCCAGAGCTGCTGCTGCTGCGGAGAGTCTTTTTTTTTTTAAGAAGTCTGAATCTGATGTTTTTTAAAAAATATTTTATTGATTTTTCACAGGAAAGGAGAGGGATAGAGAGTTAGAAACATCCATGAGAGAGAGACATCGACCAGCTGCCTCTCGCACGCCCCCTACTGGGGATGTGCCTGCAACCAAGGTGCATGCCCTTGACCGGAACCGAATCCGGGACCTTTCAGTCCGCAGGCCGACGCTCTATCCACTGAGCCAAACCGGTTTCGGCAAGGAGGAGAGTCTTGAATGGAAAGATGTTACTCCCGTTGCTCTGAATCCGGCTTAAGCCGCACAGCGGTGGTCGCGGTATCTTCTCATGCAGTCATTCTTTCAGCAGCCACCCTCAGGACTCTGCTCCCAGGATCCAGTGCCCCCGATGGCCAGGTGCCCTTGTGACTTGGTGTGTCTTGCTTTCTTGGAGCCTCCTGTCCAGGACTCTGAGCCAGGATGCGTGCCCTGACCACGCTCACCTTGGCTGAGTCCTGCTGGGAGCGGGAAGCCACAGGGCAGGAGATGGGCCTCTGCTGATAGGGTTCTCAGGGTGGGAGCCCAGGGCGGGGGGGACAGCTGAGAGGGAGGGGCAGGGGGTTCGGGCCTCGGGCATTTAGAGCCATTTTTCCCCTCCTCCCAGGTGGCAGCAGTCTAGACATTGGAATCCGCAGTCTGGCCTCTGCTTAGTGGCGCTCGTTTCGTGCTTGCCTGTCAGGCAACACGGGCTTCAGATCCTTCCGTTAGCGCCAATTCTGAGAAACTACCCATCATTTAACTTTTCCTGGCCGACAGTGACTGTAGATGTTTCAGAATGGGGTGGCCGCTTACCTCCCCGTGGCGAACGCCGTTGTAGTGCACTTCTAGCCCGGAGCCTGCCTGATTTATCCTATGAAAAGTTGCTAGGAATGAAGAGAGAAAAAGGAAAAGAGAGGCAATAGAAAATGGGCCGGTGTCGCAGTTAAGAAACAGAAATACACAAGGCTTTCAGTAACAGAGGCTTACTGCATTTATATTAAAGTAATGTGACTCGAAACTGTCCTGAGATGCCATTTTTCACCCAGGACACTGACAAAACCCCAAAAACGGATCACACTGTGGTGGAGACATACTCTCATATCTCATTGGTGACTGTAACATGATTCAACCTATGGATTATAGGTGCATTTACCCACTGACCTGGCAGTCTCTCTTCTCAAAATCTCCCTTCAGGTACTCTTGCCCACATAAAAAGCAGACATTCATTCAGGAGTATTTCATGTGGCATTTTTTTAAAAATATATTTTATTGACTTTTTACAGAGAGGAAAGGATAGAGATAGAGAGTTAGAAACATCGATGAGAGAGAAACATCGATCAGCTGCCTCCTACACACTCCCTACTGGGGATGTGCCCGCAACCAAGGTACGTGCCCTTGACCGGAATCGAACCTGGGACCCCTCAGTCCGACGCTCTATCCACTGAGCCAAACCGGTTTCGGCCATCATGTGGCATTTTTATAATAACAAAAATGTAGAAATAACCCCAGAGGTGGGGATACGGGGCCGGTTAAATAAACAGTGCTGTGTCCCGGGATGGAGCGTTGTGCGGCTGTTGTGAAGGACTGGCAGGGAAAGCCCTCGGGAGATCCGTCACAGGACAGAGAGCGGGCACAGCTCAGATTTGTCTGAAGAGCACAAGGCCTTATACCCAAAGGGGAGCGGGATGAAAGGGTGGATGGGACCAGGGAGGAAAGGGATTTCCTGGTGTACATATTTTTTCAGAGTTTAGATAGTTGAGCCAGGTCAGTATGTATTCAAACATAATAAAAAAGAACCCTCTAATTTAACATCACCAGGAGAAGGTTCTCAGAGCTCCTTGATTGGAGGATCCTGATCGGAACAAACACCTGTAAAGAGGCAGCCACCTCCATCAGCTCTTCCTAAAGCACCTCCCGGGCCAGAGGGAAATGGGCTGTTGGATGATAGATGATAAAAGTCAGCTTAGGAGTTCCCTCTCTCCATCCTTGGTCCCCCTGGGAGAACTGGCGTCCTTGCCAAGGCCTTGCTGTTCACCACACCTGGGTTGTGTGAGTTTCTGCTTTGTGTTGTAAGGGCCAGCCTCCTGCGGCTGCTTTGGAAACCTGTGTGATCTGAAGGCAAGTTAGTGAACTTCCGTTCAAGTTGCTCCAGAAAAGAAAGAGTCAAAATAGAGGTCCTGAGATGGATGGGGAACGGAGGCAGACTCCGCTGCGGGTCCTCTCTGGACAAGCAGGGCGAACTCCCACAGGCCACGGGGGGAACTTGTTTGGTTAAAACGTTTTTCCTCCCGTGTTTGGCAAAACGAACCTGGCCCCTTACCCTACACAAACTCCCAGCCTATTGCTCCCCACCAGTCTGCTTCCTCTAAATTCCCTCTCTTGGTCCCGGGCATCCTCATCTCATCAGCCAACCCAGCCCTGAGCCTCCTTTTCTCCCCCACCCTCAAGTCCAGCCGGATTCTGGGGAACCACCAAACCAGCGTCTCCTCTGCCTTCTGCCACTGGCATGGTTCAGCACCTGTTCATCTCTAACCCTGTTCCTTCCAGCGGTTTCCTATTTTGCTTCCAAAACGTCTTATTTATTTATTTAAGGATAGTATTTTTTTTTCTTTTTTTAAAATATATTTTATTGATTCTTTACAGAGAGGAAGGGAGAGGGATAGAGAGTTAGAAACGTTGATGAAAGGAGAGAGACATCGATCAGCCGCCTCCTGCACTCCCACACTGGGGATGCGCCCGCAACCAAGGTACATGCCCTTGACTGGAATTGAACCTGGGGCCTTTTAGTCCGCAGGCCGACGCTCTATCCACTGAGCCAAACTGGTTTCGGCTCCAAAACGTTTTTTAAAGTCACCACTCTGATCACATTGCTCTCTATGCCCGTGTTCCCCACCCCCACCCCCCCGCCCCCCCATCTCCCCCCCCCTCCACATGCCAGGGCTCCTGCTGAGGTATGCGTCTCAGGACCTGGTTTGTCCACAGACCCGGGGAAAAGCCCGAGACTGAAAATCTACCTCCTAAATGGAGGGCAGGAAAAGACAAGAAGAAGGACGCAGGCACTCGGGTCTGGCAATGAACAGAGTTTATTCAGGGAAACTTACGGGGTGTTTTGGGGCGACTGCAAATGAAGGGGGTGTCTTCTATCTCGCTTGACAGATGCCAACTAATTCAATAGAGCAGGGCAGGATGGATGGTGTGGGATGGGTCCCAGGTGCGGGAGATGCCTGTGGGCTTGCTGGGTCGGGATAAGGCCTGTTCCAGGAGCCAGCAGGCCTGGGGCAGGGAGAGGCACCGGCTGCGGTCAGAAGGAAAGCAGTCATTACGGTCCCACAGCCCTGAGGCAGTGCACGGGAAGCAGTCTCTGTTCTGGCCCGGGTCCAGCTCATGGGTACAGCAATGGTCACACCTGGCACGGTCTCTCCTTCCCAGACCTGGGCTGAGGGCCCTCATCCTTGTCCTTTGCCCTTCCCCACTCCGAACCCTGCCCTCTGGTGCAGGAACCAGTTCTAGAGCTTGGAAAGCAACCCCAGGTCCATCGAGGACGTGGGGATGGGCATCTCCCCATAGAAGGATGTCTCCTGGACATCACGAGCTTGCCGGTCACCCGTCTTGCCACACTGCCTCCTGCACGCATGAGGCTGTCAGGATGGCTGCTCATTGGCTGGAGTCCTTAGGGTGCTCAGAGCCCACAAAATGCGGCTGGGTGCCACCTACCTCGGGACAACTTCTGTGACCCTGTGCTTCTCTCCAGTTGGACTTAGATGCCTTTTTCTCGCTTCATTCCCTGTAGCAGTCTGGGCCAATATCTAGGTAGCACTTAGCTGCTCATTTCTCCACCTGGACCGCAAACTAGTAGCTCATGGAGGAGAGAAACTATTTTCGTGCCTGTATCCTAAGTGCTTACACATGGTACCTGGCTCTAGTGGACTTAATAATTAGTGAGTGACTCCATCCATACCTGCTTCGAGGGATCCCTTGCATGTAAGATCCTTCTGCTCATTAGAGTGAAACTTCTGGAGCTGAGGAGCTGAGCACATGTAGTTTTCCTTCTTTGCAGCTCACTGTTGACCAGAGGAACTTTTTGCGTGTTTTAGAATTTCTCCCTTAAATGTTCATTCTTGTTCATATACAAGAACAGGGTTAGGTAGCTGCACGATGATTAAGAAGAGTTTTTTTTAGAGGAGACCTAGTGAGAGGTAAAGAGAAATGTTTTCTGATTTCCTGGAGGAGGTTCATGTGGAAAAAAGGGGGTTAAGTTAGTTAAGTTAGTTAAGATTATTCCCAGCTGTTACATTCTGTGATTTTATTATCTACGGGCCTGCCAGACACCAAGGTACAAAAACAAAACACAGTCTTGTTTATTAGACATTTTAACCTTTGACCATGGATAGTTTTTAAAAACGTTACTTCAACCCTGGTAAATTTGGCTCAGTGGATAGAGCGTCAGCCTGTGGACTGAAGGGTCCCAGGTTCAACTCCAGTGAAGCATGTACTTGGTTACGGGCACATCCCAATAGGGAGTGTGTAGAAGGCAGCTGATCGATGTTTCTCTCTCATCGATGTTTCTAACTCTCTATCCCTCTCCCTTCTCTCTGTAAAAATCAATAAAATATATTTTTTAAAAAATGTTATTTCAGTTTGTGCTTTTTAGGTGTGTATTTGTGTGTGTGCAGATAGGTATAGTTATGTATTGTGAATTGTTAATAACCTTTGCTTATGTTTATACTATAGTATTTTAAAAACTTTGTAAAAAATTTTTACAAAGTGTTCTAGTCCTTTGTTATAAATACTACAAATTTATTTTTTTTAATTTTTCATTGTCTTCCTAAAGGCCTTTCTCACTTTACCATTGTTCAAATATTTCTGTATTTTTTTCTAGTATCTTCATGGTTTCATTTTTCCTTAAAAAACGCCACCATATCTAACCCATTGGCAATTTGCTTTTGTGTATGGCATGAGGTCGGGATCTGACTGTACTTTTCCCAGTGGTTCCAGCACCATTTGTGGAATGGCCTATAATTCGTTCACTGAATACAGTCCTTTAATGTCTTCAAATGTGCCTCTTCGTCCATCCTCCAGCTGAAGGGTGAGGCCTTCGTTTCCGCGTTAAAAAGCAATCGCCGGTTACTTCCCGTTTATGAACAGGGGACATCCCCGAGAGCAGAGGAAAAGCTCCTCAGCCGTGGTCAGAAGTAAGGCACAAATCGGATGGTCCGTGTGTTCTCCAGGTATTTCCAGGTCTCTGCCTTCCAAACACGTGGTGTAGGATTGCATCATACAGTGATCATAATCACTAGCCGAAGCCATGTGACTGGTTCTAACGAATTGGGAGCAGACATGATGTTTGTCAGTGTGGGGCCAGAGCATTTCATTGCTTGGGTGAGACTTTCCAGATGAAGATGACCCTGCGTGGGTGATGGCGGCCCCTTCGGTCTGCATCCCCAGAGGACTGTGAGGCCATAGCTCAGCCGTGCTCCTATGTGGGTCCTGGAGTGGGAGGCCTGGATAAACCGTTTTTGGCATGAACCACTAAGATTTAGAGGTTATTTGTTTCTGAAGCATAGCCTCACTTAGCCTGTTGCATACACACACTAGAGGCCCGGTGCATGAAATTTGTGCATGGGGGTGTGTGTCCTTCAGCCCAGCCTGCTCCCTCTTCAATCTGGGACTCTTTGAGGGATGTCTGACTGCCCGTTTAGGCCCGATCCTACTTGTCTGACTGCTGGCTCCCAACTGCTCACCTGTCTGCCTTCCTGATTGCCCCTAACTGCTTCTGCCTGCCAGCCTGATCACCCCTTAACCACTCACCTGCCAGCCTGATTGATGCCCAACTGTTCCCCTGCCAGCCTGTTTGCCCTAACTGCCCTCCCTGTGGGCCTGGTCATCCCTACCTGCCCTCCCCTGCAGGCCTGGGTCCCCCCGCAACTGCCCTTCTCTGCAGGCCCAGTCACCCCCAACTTCCCTCCCCTGTGGGCTTGGTCACTCCTAACTGCCCTCTTCTCCAGGCTTGATCACCCCAACTGCCCTCCCTTGCAGGCCTGGTCCCTGCCAACTGCCCTCCCCTGCTGGCTATCTTGTGGTTGCCATCTTGTGTCCACATGGGGGCAGGATCTTTGACCACATGGGGGGCAGTCATCTTATGAGTGATGGTCAATCTGCATATTACTCTTTTATTAGATAGGATAGAGGCCTGATACATGGGTGTGGGCCAGCTAGTTTGCCCTGAAGGGTGTCCTGGATCAGGGTGGGTGTTCTCTTGGGGTGGAGGATGGCCTGGGTGAGGGGCCAGTGGTGGTTTGCAGGCTGGCCACGCCCCCTGGCGACCCAAGTGGAGGCCCTGGTATCTGGGATTTATATATCTTCTACAGTTGAAACTTTGTAGCCTGGATTGGAGCCAAGCCTTCTCCTAGCATAACCATTGAAACTTTGTTGCCTTAAGTGGAGGCCTGGACCTGCCAGGGTTTATGGAAAGGTTGGTTTCCTCCATTGCCAGGGGCAATCCAAGCCTCCCTCCTGCTCTCTCTGTGGCCGTAGCCATCTTGGTTGGGTTAATTTGCATACTTGCTCGGATTGGCTGGTGGGCATGGCTTGTGGGTATAGCAGTGGCACAGTCAATTTGCATATTACTCTTTTATTAGATAGGATTTCTTTCAGTTTTTCACTTTGATTTCTTTGCCATCTTCTGAACTCAAGCTAGGGAGTTTTCTAGAGAGAAGGTATTTTTTTCATGTATACTGATAGATACGAGGGAGGAATCAGGTAATTTTAGAAAAAAAAGTCACAAAATAATAACTTATTTAACTGGGGATAACCTTATTTTTCCAGGTAATCTGGAGTTCTCAAAATGTTTGCCAAAGCAACCAGGAATTTTCTTAGAGAAGTTGATGATGGCGGTAACCTGATCGCAGTATCGAACCTGAATGACTCTGATAAGTTACAGCTTCTAAGTCTGGTGACCAAAAAAAATAGATTCTGGTGCTGGCAGAGACCCAAATACCAGTCTTTATCCGTCGCCCTTGGAGATGTGCTTACAGAAGACCAGTGTCTGAGTCCAGGTATGTTTCTGTTTCTTCTTCTTTGCAATTAGCCCCAGAGCAGAAGATGATGATTCTTCTAGACACATAATGCCTTAAGTGAATATAAAGTGATTTTTCCTGTTTCTTGCCTATTGCTTTGAAAACATCTCTTTTCTTCAAATGACATCATTCTGCAGACCTGACATGAAAAGCGATAGCTTAACTTTCTTATTTTTTGTTAACCCTCACTCAAACATATATTTTCCCCATTGATTTTTAGAGAGTGTGGAAGGGAGGGAGAGAGACAGAGAAAGAGAGAGACACATCCGATGTGAGCAAGACACATCGATTGGTTGCCTTCTGCACATGTCCCGACTGGGGCCAGAGACGGACCCTGCAACTGAGGTATGTGCCCTTGCCCAGAATCGAACCTGCGACCCCTGGGTCAGGAAATGGAAAAAGCCAAGTGTGAACGTCCTAAGAGATTCTCAGGGTATGTTCGGGTGATGAACACTGAGGCTGTTTTTGTGATGGTATTCGGATGAAAAAACCTAAGCAGTAGAAATCAGATATGAGATCATTAGATATTTATCTTTCATGTTCAGATAAGGAGGGCAGATCTCTCAGGCCGTCACCTGGGGATGACCAGCTGAGAGGCGGGGCAGTTCCCAGGAGACCTGAGGGAGGCCCGGACACCAGCTGGGCGGGAGCATCTTCCTCAGCGCCGGGCGCCGGGAGGAAGAATGGAGAGTCTGGTGTTGCAGGGTGGTGTTGGAGGGAGGAGGAAGGGCATGCCCACGGCTAACAGCAGAGACAGAGAGATAAGGGATGGCGTGACAAGGAACTGCCCACCTGGGTAGAGGTCAGATAGCCTCAGGTAAGTCTGCGAAGGGACTGATTCTCAGGGAGATGGCAGCGAAGGCCAGCAGAGTGTTCTCCCAGACCGGTGGCGGGGAAGGGCAGATCCCTCTGGTGGGTGAGGCCAGGTGCCCGGCATGCCAGCTGCTGCACAAGCAGGACTCTGTGTGTGTCCGGGCTGGGCCGGCTCATTTTCTGTTCCCGTGTCCTCGTCTCTAGTCCTTTCACCCTGGAAAAGCACCCGTTCAAAATATCCTATTTCTTCACCGGGAGAATGCTTAAATGGATGTTTGCTTGACAAATACTCAATTCCACAGACACTACCGTATTTTCTGGCGGATAAGACGACTTTTTAACCCAGGAAAATCTTCTCAAAAGTCGGGGGTCATCTTATATGCTGGATGTCATCTTATAGGGCAGGTATATCCCAAACTCTATATTTTAACTGGAAAAGTTGGGGGTCGTCTTATACGCCCAGTTATCTTATACACCGGAAAATACGGTATATGTGTCCTTGTTTATACACGTGTGTATTGGAATTGAGAGATAAAAACCCCCAAAATGGCCGAAACCAGTTTGGCTCAGTGGATAGAGCGTCGGTCTATGGACTGAAAGGTTCCAGGTTCAATTCCAGTCAAAGGCATATATCTTGGTTGTGGGCACATCCCCAGTAGGGGACATGCAAGAGGCAGCTGATTGATGTCTCTCTCTCTCTCATTGATATTTCTAACTCTCTATCCCTTTTCCTTCCTCTCTCTAAAAAATCAATAAAATATATTAAAAACAACAACAAAACACCAACAAAAATGTTCCCTGGCCATCCGTGCGCTCACCCCGGCTCTCAGCACCCAGGTGTGCGAGGCCATTTTCTTGTGCCCACACCCAGCGTGGCGGCCACCTTCCCATTTGGGGTGCCAGCCTCGTGTTCCCCTCGGATCTGCCCAGGATGGGAAAGCCAGGTGACCCGAGGCACCAAGGGGGCCGTGCCATCCTCAGATATTTCGCGTCTCATTGACTGCAGTGGTCGTGGAGTCGGACTTCGTGACATACGAGGGCAAGTTTGAAAACCACGTGAGCGGGGCCATCCAGACGGCCCTGGGGAAGGTGCGGCTGAATGTGGGAGGCAAAGGCCTGGTGGCGAGCCAGTCCTCGTTCGGCAGCCTGAGGAAGCAGGAGGTGGACTGGCAGCAGCTCCTGGCACAAGCCGCGCACAGGTGAGGAGGACGGCGCCTGGCACCGGGGTCTGGGCGCATCTCGCGTGTAGGGTGGGGTCTTCGCGAAAAGGGTGACCGGAGGACACGTGTCAGGTCAGTAAGCATTTGGAATGCTCGGGGCCTGCCTTTTGTGGAGGTCTGTTCCCTCTGTTTTCCCACTGTGGGTGCTGAACGTGGATGCCAAGTGGATGCTGGGTTTGGACCAGTGCTCTTTCTGCATCTATTGGTTCGGTCATGTGGCTGGTGTCCTGCGTTGAGTGTAAGTGGTGTATCGTGTTCCTGGCAGGTGCTGAACAAGCCTTGCATCTGGGAAAATCCCACTTGATAGTGAATGATCATTTTAATGTATTGCTGGATTCAGTTTGCTACGATTTTTAAAAAAATATATTTTATTGATTTTGTACAGAGAGGAAGGGAGAGGGATAGAGAGTTAGAAACATTGATGAGAGAGAAACATGGATCAGCTGCCTCCTGCACGCCCCCTACTGGGGATGTGCCCGCAACCAAGGTACGTGCCCTTGACCGGAATCGAACTGGGACCTTTCAGTCTGCAGGCCAACGCTCTATCTACTGAGCCAAACCGGTTTCGGCTGCTACTATTTTTGAGGATTTTTGCATCTATGTTCATCAGGGACATGGCCTATAATTTTTTTGTAGTGTTTTTGTTTGGCTGAGGAAAACCTAGATACAATCATGGCAGAGAGCCCAGCCGGCGTGGCTCAGTGGTTGAGTGTCGGCCTATGAACCAAGAGGTGGAGATCGATTGGCATTGATTCCTGGTCAGTGGGTTGTGGGTTCGATGCCCAGGATCTCTCCAGTGTGGGGAATGTGGGAGGCAGCCGATCAATGAAACTCTCATCATTGATGTTTCTCTCTCTCTCTCTGAAGTTAATATCAATATATATTTTAAAAATTATAGCAGAGAAGGCAAAGGCAGAGGCGTGAGTCCGGGTCCCCATTGAGGGTGCCTGGGAGGTGGACCGTGGGCTGCATCACCCTGACCAATCCCAGGTGCGTAGCTAGTCTGCCCACCAGGGGGTGAGATCACCTCGGGACGGTCCTCAGAAACCCTGTTCACTGTCATTCTCCTTTTTTGAATGAAGCACACCATATTTATTGAGACCATTTTGTGATGATCCATCATGGATCATCCTGTAATAAATCCTGTACTTTTCCTGCCTTGTCTTTCATTGTCAGCTGTCACAGGTCACGGCCCTAAGAAGTGCCACACCCACCCCATCCCTGCCACGGACTCTCTGCTTCTAATCAGCTGGGGTCTGGGAACTTTATTCCTGGGAAATCATTCCTTCTACCCCTGCCCCAGTTCAAGGGATGCCGGGGGTGGGGACAGGTGACAGGTGACAGCAGGAAGGTGGTAAAAGCCAAATTGAAAGTCTAGAAATGGAAGACGTGTCTGATACAGAGCCACCTCCTCCTGGTCTGCTGCCAAGAGGTAAAGGTGAGGCACTCCATGGTGGGATATATGTCAGGCTGACGTTCTTGCTCCTTTGCCGGAGCCATAAATTCTTACCTCCATCACCTGCCCGTCATTGGGCGCCCACAGTATCACTGATTGATAAGACGCTATCTGATACACATGTGGCCTTGGGCGTGGTCGTTCGTAATGGCTTAAGTATTGTACGTTCCTGAGGGCTTGTTTGCATCAGCTGTTTTTATTTCAGGTCATTTAGATAAGTTGTCGTCTGTACACAGGTTATTTAACTCTCAGAATCCAGGGTGCTCTGTGTATTGTCCACAAGATGTGTGCACATCTCGAAAACACACTTCAGCTAGCCCACAGGAAGCAAGCGTGTGTGTGTGTGTGTGTGTGTGTGTGTGTGTGTGTAACGCTTATCTAGCATTGCTGGGCATGAAGGCATGCCACGGGAACGAACCTTCCAGATGCACGGAGGGGACCCCTTTGAATGAGAGCTCTACGTGATGGAAACCCCGCTGACATAGATCATGTAAATCTCTTTTTTGAATGAAGAATAACACTTTTAAAAAATATACATATTTTATTGATTTTTTTTACAGAGAGGAAGGGAGATAGTCAGAAATATCGATGAAAGAGAAATGTCGATCAGCTGCTTCTTGCACAACCCCCAATGGGGATGTGCCTGCAACCAAAGTACAGTCCCTTGACCGGAATCAAATCCAGGACCTTTCAGTCCGCAGGCTGATGCTCTATCCACTGAGTTAAACCGGTTTCAGCAAGAATATCACATTTATTGAGACCATTTTGTGATGACTCACGTTTTTGTTTTGTTCTTAGGATCATGTCTGATCCTGTACTTTCTCTGCCTTGTCTTGCATTGTCAGCTGCCACAGGTCACGGCCCTAAGAATAAGTGCCACACCCAGCCCATCGCTGCCACAGATTTATTGCTTCTCATCGGCTGGGTTCTGGCGGACTTAATTCCTGGGGAATCATTCCTTCTGCCCCTGACCCAGCTCTCCGCTGTAGGTGCGGTGGTTGGACCAGGTGACCTTTGAGGGTTTTCTCCTGGCTAATCGTCCGTCGGATGTGAGGGTCACGCGAGCTCCTTCCCTTGTGTTCAGGCCTTGGTTCCAGCTGGTTCCTGAGACGGTGCCCCTCTGCGCTTTGCTGGCTGTGGTGGGGGTGAGGGGGTGTTAGCATACAGGCCGATGCCACTCTCGTTCTTTGTCATATTGTAAAGCAAATTCTGGCAAAACCGACCACACTGCTCTGTGAATACCCGATAATTGGAAGTTTGGTTCTTTATGAAGTGACATCATGCAAGCAATGGTGTGCAGTGAGAAACCTTCGTAATTATTTAAATTATTTTTTTAATCTAGCATCATAACCATTTTTTTAAATATATTTTATTGACTTTTTACAGAGAGGAAGGGAGAGGGACAGAGAGCCAGAAACATCAATGAGAGAGAAATATCAATCAGCTGCCTCTTGCATACCCTCCACTGGGGATGTGCCCGAAACCCAGGTACATGCCCCTGACCGGAATCGAACCTGGGACCTTTCAGTCCTCAGGCTGACTCTCTATCCACTGAGCCAAACTGGTTTTGGCTAAAGTATTTTTTTAATAAAATGTATTTTCATTCATCTCAGAGAGGAAGGGAGAGGGAGATAGAAACATCAATGATGAGAGAAAACCACCGATCGGCCACCTGGAACCTTCAACCAGGGCATGTGCCCCTAGCCAGAAGCGAACCTGGGACCCTTCAGTCCGCATGCCGATGTTCCATCCACTGAGCCAAACCAGCTAGGGCTATTTAAAAGTATTTAAACATTGCACTCAAAGTCTTATGCTAACTGAGTTTTAATACACACACACAACGTATTAGGTGCTACAGTTTGTTATGGTCACATGTGGCCTCTGCCGTGTTATTACAGGAGCTCCTGTGAGTCTTGTTTCACCTGAGGAGGTTTTTGAGGGGAGGGGTTTGAGGACCCATGTCTTTCGTGAGGAAAACATTCAGTGAAGTAGGAACCAGACTTTCTACTTGTAAACTGCCCTGAAAATATCATTGACACTCTCAAGGGTTTGAAAATCATCGCATTTGTCTTCATGTTCAACTCGGTGCTCTATCGTTATCTATATATATAAAAGGCTGAGCGACTGGCTGACCAGCCAATAGCTATGATGTGCTCTGACCACCAGGGGGAAGACGCTTAGTGCAGAGCTGCCGAGTGACAGCAACTTTGCAGAGTGCCTCTTGCACTCCGGAACCCCTCAGGGATGTTGCACTGTCGATTTCAGCCAATCTCCGCACGCCAGGCCAAGGGACCCACCTGTTAGAGGGTTCCCACTCACTTCGCAGATGCCCTTTGAGCCCCAGTGCCACCTCAGGTGCAGCTGGCTGGAGAGGGACCACAGGAGGCTGGCTCCAGGGAGTGTCCAGTCCTGCCCCACCGGCCACCTTCTAATTAATTTCCTTTCAGTGTGCACGAATTCATGCACTGGGCCTCTAGTTTTTAATAAATAGAGTTTGTGTCTAACAATTTAAAGACCTCTGGCCACACTAGTTTCCTGAATCTGGTTCTTATGTGTTCTCTCTCTCTCTCTCTTTCTCTCTCTCCCTCCCTCCCTTCCTCCCTCCCTTCCTCTCCTTCTCTCTCTCTTTCTCCTTGCGGGCAGCCTTCACCTAAAACCAGGTGAGGGCATCCCAGGTCTGGGTGGGATGAGCTGGAACCTCTCCATGCTGTTCTCGGGGAGTGGGTGGGGAAAGTGGGGGTAGTTTTAGGCTGATCCCAGAGGGTTACCCCCAGGCTCGTTTTATAAAATGGAAGCTATTGGTTGTGGGATCAGGGAAGTGTAAGGCGTGATATAACCAGCACCGAGAGACCGCCTGCCCCCACTCCCAGCTTCAAAAAGATACTTTTCTTTAAACCAGGACAAAGGAGCCGTCTTTTCCTGCCTTCACTGCCCAGGATTTCGTTAATAACATGGCTGTGGTGTTCCCAGGTGTTGGTGGGAGAATTAAGTGAGAGGCTATAACAGAGCAGGCAGAGTGGCACCGGGGATGTGGCACTACCAGTGTGAACTCGCCGTAATCACTGCTCCTCTGACTGCTCCCGAGTGCAGCCCGGGTACCACAGCTGGGGGTGGCGAGCTGTGGGAGGAGGGGTGCCATTCAGCATCGGCATCGGGGCGGGAGACTCGGAGCTCCGGAAGAGAAATAAAATGAAGTCCAGCTCTCGGAGCCTGAACCCCACCCTCAAGAAGGGGCTCAGCTCTCCAGGGCAGCCCCAGAGCCTCTGCGCCCCCTGTAGCAGCACCCTGGCTTCTCCACCAGGAGGCTGGACCGGGACGGTAGCCAAACCGTGGAAAAGTCAGGAAAGTTCTCCCTGAGTGTATTTTGTTTTTTTAAATATTTTACTTTTTATTTTTTCTTTTAGAGAGAGAGAGGAAGGGAGAGGGAGAAAGAGAAACATTGATGTGAGAGCAAAACATTGATTGCTCCGCTGCTTCCTTCATGCCCCCCAGTGAGGGTCCCGTCCACCACCTGGGCACGTGTCCCCCGATGGGGAATCGAACCAGCAACCTGTTGGCGCACTGAAGGACGCCAGCCATCGGAGCGCCACCGGCCAGGCTCTGCGTGCTTTGCTGGCGGCAGGAGGTGCTCGTTCAGTTCTTGAACGAAGATTGGGAAGCAGGTCCCGTGGACGGGGCCTCGTCTCCTCATGCTCTCTGTGGGAACAGCAGCTCTGCATCTCAGGGTCCCCTCACACTCACTCTTTCGAAAGGTGTCTTTCCGGAAACCTCCCGGGCCCTCCGCGTCTCCGTGTGGTCTGAAAGGCAGCCCGTTTATTGTCATGTCCCCCCTAAATCACCCTGTCTCCCTGTTTGGTCTTGGCTCTTAGGGCGGGGGGAAGCCTGTGAGGCTCTCGGGGCTTTCTGTGCGCAGAGCAGCCAGACCGCCCACCACCCCCTGCGGAGGCGGCCGTTCTGGGGACGCTCCAGCAGGGACCCCGGGAGTGGCTCCCGACCCGTCCCGGGAGCTCTCCTCGAAAGGCTCCTGCAGAGCTGTTCGGAGCCAGAGGGATTTGGGTCCTAAGGGGGACACTCCAGTGCTAGTTTCTTCCGAGATGGACAGGCGTTCTCATACTTCATCACAGCCAAGATGTCACGCGTTGTAAGAGGCTCCACTGTTTTATGTGCCACTAAGTAAGAACCCTGCCAATCAAACCCCCTCACTGTCAATGTGAAGACACCCCGATTTCAGAGATGTTAAAGCGTGTTAGAACCCACAAGATGCAGTGTTAGAACCGATGAGATGTGGTGTGCGGAACTGGGTTGGCTGGGATGAGGTGGGTGTGCAGTTTATGCCACCCGGGCTTTCACAGTGACGGACACAGGGACCGTACTCATCACTGAGCATCCCGTCTCTCTCATCACTGAGCATCCCGTCTCTCTAACCCGCTGCTCTGCCCGCCGGCCTCTGAGGTGCTGCCTGTGAGTTATCCATGCGGATATCTCAGCCGAACCGAGTGTGAGATGCCGCTCCTGCCTCCTCACCCTCTTCCCTACGCTTGGTCCCCACGGGTGGTGTCTGCCTGTTAAACACCGGTCTTCCCCGTTTCTGTGGTCCAGCCTCACAACTGGTTCCCGGTTGCAGGCTCCGCCAGCTCCTGCTCAGCGGGCCAGGGGTCTCCTGGCTCATCCTTCTGCCCTGGTCCCTCCCTTTCCGGTGAATTCTCCCTTAGGCAGCCAATCAGATCGTGACCTCCACGCCCTCCTGCTCTTCATCTTTATTTCTCTCCATTCTCCCTCCCCCTCCGGTCCCCTGAACTCATTTCAGTTCCTGGACACACCTCCCAGGCTCTTTCTCCTCCAAGCCATGTCTGAAGTTCACTCCTCCCTCTCCTTGCCCCTGCCCCTGCCAGTTTCTCAGATGAGCCCCCACTTCCTCTGGAAGCCCCATCATCACGGTTTCCGTCCTGGGACCCCAGCCACACCGGTGGCAGTGCGCACTGTCCCCGCCTGCCTGCGATCTGTCCCTCCCAGAGCACCTGTGCCGTGCCCGCCGTGGTGACCACTGCTCGCTGGGAGGAACCACTGGCTCATCTGCATCTTCCAGCTGAGGAGCTGCCATGCAGACGTTCATCCGTTTGTCTGGCTGGACTCGGGTCACAGCTCAGGTCCATGGAACACACGGTGTTCCCAGCGCAGCGTGATGCCCAGCTCGGAGAGAGGAAACGCCAAGGCCTCCGCCTCTGCGTCAGCTTCTCCGTTACCATCTCTCGGACCCGCTGCCTCTCGCCCCCTGGGACAGTTAGTTCCTCCAGTGGCTGGCTCAGCTGCCTTCCCTCTGGCCTCCTCGGTGTGTGGGTGGGCTGGGCCAGGTATGACACAGACCATCATGTGAGCAGAGGTGGCGGCCACCGTGGGGTGGCCTGGTGATTGGTGTGGTGAGCGGGTTTCTGGAGATTTCCTGCTGGAGGCACCGGCTGAGCATCTCTGGGTGTGGGGTTTCCTCTGTGGTGGAAATGGAGGCTCTGTGGGAGCACCCCCCGTCCCCGCCGCTCCGGTTCTGAGAGGGTCCACTGATAGTCTCTGGGGAGCGCTCCCAGGAGGACTGGGCAGGAAGATTTCTTGTGCATTAATAAGCACATGTTAAGTGCCTTCTGTAGGCAGGGCCCAGGGGAGACCTTCACAGGTCTGGGGTGTAGGCCGGGAGGTGTGTGCACAGGTCTGGGGTATAGGTTAGGAGGTGTGTGCACAGGTCTGGGGTGTAGGTTGGGAGGTGTGTGCACAGGTCTGGGGTGTAGGCTGGGAGGTGTGTGCACAGGTCTGGGGTGTAGGTTGGGAGGTGTGTGCATAGGTCTGGGTGTAGGCTGGGAGGTGTGTGCATAGGTCTGCGGTGTAGGCTGGGAGGTGTGTGCACAGGTCTGGGGTGTAGGCTGGGAGGTGTGTGCACAGGTCTGGGTGTAGGTTGGGAGGTGTGTGCACAGGTCTGGGGTGTAGGTTAGGAGGTGTGTGCACAGGTCTGGGTGTAGGCTGGGAGGTATGTGCACAGGTCTGGGTGTAGGCTGGGAGGTGTGTGCACAGGTCTGGGGTGTAGGCCGGGAGGTGTGTGCACAGGTCTGGGGTATAGGTTAGGAGATGTGTGCATAGGTCTGGGGTATAGGTTAGGAGGTGTGTGCATAGGTCTGGGTGTAGGCTGGGAGGTGTGTGCACAGGTCTGGGGTGTAGGTTTGGAGGTGTGTGCACAGGTTTGGGATGTAGGTTGGGAAGTGTGTGCAGAGGTGTGTGCCTAAGTCTGGGGTGTGGGAGAGGGAAGAGAGGACGGGGGTTTTGGGGACAGACACTCCCACTGCATTCTCCTGGCCCTTGTTAGCATGTGCCTTTGGGTCATGAGCTCTCTGCTGCGTGTCGCTCTATGAAATATGGGCAACAGTAACTTTATGACCCAGTTGGGGTGTTCTTCGTTGCAAAGATCACCTCTAATTGCCTCACACATGAGAATATCTGTGGGTGG
This sequence comes from Lasiurus cinereus, assembly GCA_011751065.1. Taxonomy (NCBI): domain Eukaryota; kingdom Metazoa; phylum Chordata; class Mammalia; order Chiroptera; family Vespertilionidae; genus Lasiurus; species Lasiurus cinereus. The sequence goes on from JAAGEH010000307.1 coordinate 3,420,523, forward strand.
TGAGTCACCCTGACTCTGAGTTCATGGTGGCTGGTTAGTTCGGTAGCTCAGTGGAGCCCCCCTGTGGCAGCTTCATGCATTGCTGGTCTCAGCAGCCTCGGTCTCTTGATCCCAAATGGCCACATTGAAGATGACAAGGCAGAAAAGGGGTCTTTTCC
>JAAGEH010000307.1:3425680-3504576 GCA_011751065.1 Lasiurus cinereus
TGGGGGGCAGTATGGTGGGGTCCAAACAGACGTGCAGGTGCGCCATGTGGGGGGCAGTATGGTGGGGTCCAAACAGACGTGCAGGTGCGCCATGTGGGGGGCAGTATGGTGGGGTCCAAACAGACGTGCAGGTGCGCCATGTGGGGGGCAGTATGGTGGGGTTTAAGCAGACCGTGCAGCTGCGCATGTGGGGGGCAGTGTGGTGGGGTTTAAGCAGACCGTGCAGGTGCACACATGCCGGACGTTGGCACCGGCAGGGCCACAGCGGCCTCACTGGTCCCACCTGCGGACGTGGCTCGGGTCGGCGGTGGTGGCGACTTCAGTCAGCAGGGCTCTTGGTGCAGCAAGTTAACAGAAACCCAACTGCACTTGCTCAGACGAGGCAGAATTACTGGCGCCTGAAACGGAGCCTTCAGGAGTGACTGGCTTCAGTCACTGCTGGGTCCAGGACTCGGGGAGGACGTGAGCTGCCCCCTGGGGGTGGACTCCCTCAGATGGGCTCTCTCCTCGGGGCTCTCCCCACCTGCTGGGCCCTGAGAGGAGAGCGGGCTGGATCTCAGGGCACCGCCCTGGGTCGCCCCTTCCTGAAGTGGACCCACGGCCAGGCAGTGGGATGTCAGGCCGGGCCATGCCACTGGTCAGGCACCGTCCCGAGGAGGATGGGTCTGACGAGCACAGCCAGGCCAGATCGCCCCCGACCCCCCAGCGGTCAGGGGTCTGGGCATGGGTTTGGCGTTGGCCGCCTCAAACCCTTGCGGACTGCGCTAGGGAGGGCACGGGTCTGACCACCTGTCTGTCCAAGCGGTGCTCTGGATCACATCATAGTGCCTTCCCAAGCTGGCCTGAGCCAGAGCGAAATTTCCTGGGGTTTGGGCTCTGCACCCCACGCTTCTCCTCCAGCCTCCCGTCTACCAGCCCAGGTGCACCCCCAGGGCCTGGAGTGACACGAGGGGGCTCTCGGCTGGCTCTCCCTCAGCTTTGCATTAGGATTCAGGGCAGTTTCTGATTCCGTGAGGGCGCTGGGAATTAGCTCATGTGTCTCATTACCTTGATGCCCCACCAGAGACCCGAGTTCACTGTCTCCTGATCCCTGGAACCTCTCTTTTGTGCCGCCAGCCGGCCACTTACGAGGACTGTGGAGGTCATGTGCACAGGGGGGCCCGGGGCTGGGCGCACAGTCTGACTGCTCTCGCCCGCAGGTGTCAGCTGCGGAGGATGGGGCTGTCGTCAAGGACACCAACGTGGTGCTGGAGATCCCGGCCCCCACCACCATCGCCTACGGCGTCATCGAGTTGTACGTGAAGCTGGACGGCCGGTTCGGTGAGTGCTGCCTCCGGCCAGGGCTCCTGGCCGACTGAGCCGAGGCCGAGGGAGGGACAGGCCATCTTCCCTGGGGGTGGACGCGAGATCCTGAGTTCAGGGCTGTCCCAGGACAGGGGACCGTGCGGGGTGCGGGTTCACCAGCAGGACCAGGGGTAAGAAGGTGTCCTCTGCCAGGAGACTGGGAACCGGCCTGGGGACCCAGAGGCCTCGGCCAGCTGTGGAGGGGGTCTGGCTGGCCCAGGCGGCGGGAGGATGGAGTAGGTGAGGCGTAGGCAGCGCTGGCATCGTGGCCACTGACTAAGCTCCCCACCTCGGGGATTAACGTCGGCCTTTCACCCCGTCCCCCCAACACGAAGCCAGGCGTGTCGCCTTGGCCTTGCCCTCTGGTCACCGGCTGTTTGACGCTGGCCCCTCTGCTCATTGCGACCTTCAGGAGAATAGGGCGGGGGGTCAGCCAGGGTCGGCGGAGCTCAGGCTGCACGGCCCTCCCCAGCACGCTCCCCGAGAAGATGGTGTGCCGAGTCCAAGAGACCTGCATGCTTCTCGGGGACGTGAATGGATTGATGTAACGTCAATGGCCGCTGACGTTTCTAGGTGCAGTCATCTCTGCTAATAAAAGCGGAATATGCTAGCTAGACCGGACGTCCTTCCGGACGGCCCCTCTGGACGAAGCGGGGCTGCGAGGGCAGCTGGTGCCAGCGGCCTGGGGAGGCCTCCTCTTGCACGAATGCCGTGCACTGGGCCTCTAGCATGTTTAGAAAAAGCCCCCTATTTTTTAGAGCTTTATCCTGTTGCCTTCTTAGGTGACACGGTAATGTCTGCGGTTTGCGGAAGAAGTTGGATGGCGAGGAAGGTGGGGTGGGCAGCGCTGGTGGTGGGGAGTGTGTGGAGGTTCCCGTTTTCAGTGGAAACGCTTAGGAAGGGAGCCCCAACGGGCCGCACACACCTCTGTGCTGTCTCCTGTGCACCCCCAGGTTTCTGTCGGGGCAGGAAGTGCTGTGGGCGCCGGCCTCTGTGCCCGCCACACGCATGGTCCGCGGTTGGTGGTGGCCACAGGCACTCGGAGCGCTGACTGTCCCTGTGGGCACCTGAGGACTAGCAGGAGGGGCAGTGGGGATGCAGAATGCAACCCCCACTCCCCTCCCCTTCCCCCACACACCCGGAGCGGCCGGCAGTTGAGGGAAGTGGCAAAGGGGAAGTGTGTTGAGAAGCTGGTCCAGGGAAGGTGGGACAGGGACACTGGGGACCTGCGGCTCGGAGGCCTGGTTCCAGACGGTGTTATTTATTCTCCGTTCGGAAGCGTCTGTCTGTGGACAAACCGCGTCAGATGGCGAAGTTTGTGGTCGGTATGTGAGAAGCTGCGATACCACGTCAACGGACGTGGTCCCAGCCGGGAAGTTGACCCCGGTGAGTCCGTCCAGATGGTCCAGGTGTCACTTGGCAAAGCTTCACCAGCACCCAGGGGTGCTCGAGGTGGAGCGAGCTGGCTGGTGCCCTGAGTGCGGTCCCCGCGTGGAGGGGGCGTGTTCCATGTCTCGGCCGCCCTCCCCTGTGAATGCCGTCAGGGCCCACAGGCAAAGCATGGCGTGTGCCGACGCCTCCCTTCCACACGCAGGCTCGGCCACTCCTGTTCCACGAACAGGAGCCCCGGAAGCACCCCAACTCCCGAGTCACCTGCTGTTTTTACTCACAATTCAGAGACCTTAGTTGGGACCTCACACATGGGCGTCTGTGAGGGGGCGGGCTGCCGGGGCCTCGCCACCCCTTTTTATGTAAAATTGTTTATGGGAAACTTCACACCTTTGAAAACAGTGCAAGTAATATAATGAACCCCATGCGCTTCCTGCTTCAGGAATGAGGGTAATTACGTTTCACCGGTAATTTCCCCCCTCTCTCTACCCCCGCTCAACTGTTCCAAAGCAAGTCCTGGTATTCTATTGTTTTGTCTATAAATATTTAAATACTTTAAAAAAAGTCAGGCTTGAAAAAGACTAGCTTTTCACTCAGCATTTTGAGATTTGTTCATATAACTGTGGACATAAGTTCATTTATTTTGCATTTATTTCGCGCACCTAAATGTTCTGTGAATAATCCTGTAACGGTACCAGTTCAGTGGCACAGAATCACCGGATTCAGGGCTTCCCGCTTCCTCACCGCCGTGCGCTCTGCTGGCTGCTGCGCGGCACCCACAGGCGCGCCCCGGGTCACAGCACCGTTTGTCCTGCAGGAGGCGGGTTTAAGGGGGAGGCGGGCGTCTCCCCGCGCAGACCGGTCCTCCCTGTGTTGCAGAGTTCTGCCTCGTACAAGGGAAGTGCGGAGGCTTCGAGCACGAGAGCAGAATGGACTCCCTCTTCCCGGACGCCCTGCCCTTCCCAGAGTTCGGGTTTGGCGACATGGCGGATGCTGGGCAGGGGCTGCCTGGCCCTGGCGGGCCGCTGAGTGCTTTGGAGCAAGGTACTGCGGGCGGGGCGGGGCCGATGGGCACTGTCCCCGGGAGGCGGGCGATGTGGCCTTCAGGACCGGGGTCCGGTGACTTCACCGGGAGCGTGGGAACAGAGGGCGGCACCTGCGTCGGGCCTGGTCCCCTCCGGACTCCCCGGGGTGGGATAGGAGGGGCTCAGCCGGGCGCGGAAGAGGCAGGCGCCTGGCCTTTTCCTCCATCTTAACATCGAAGCCTGGGACTGAGGGCGGCTGGTGGCAGCGAGGAGCGCGCCACCCAGTCCAGGCGCCACTGCCAGGCGAGCCCGGGCTGGTCAGTGCGGCCCGGCGTCTCCCGGAGGCTCTTGACCATGTGGCCGAGGCCGGGGTGCCGGCATGGCGAGGGGTTTGGGGGAGGGGGGCGTGTGCGACCTATGACTTGCCTGCAGCAACCCCTTCTGCCCCCACAGCAGATTTGAACCGTTGGCGGTTCTTTTCTGGGGGGGGGGTGAGGTCAGTATGTGGCAGGAGATGAGCAAGGAAGAGGAGCAGCAAACGGTTCTGGGAGAGCTCAGTACGAGGAGCAGCAGCGGCTCAGACTGGGCGGGCGGGAGGCTCACCAGCCAGGCCGAGACGGGAAGACGCTTTCATTTCTGTAGCAAAAACAGTGCTGGGAGATGGTGGTGAAGGCCCGGTCTCTCTGCAGCGACACACACCCTTCCCATCCCCCGGCTGCCCTTACTGGGAGCCTGGCCTACCTTTAACCCTTTGTACGCCGCCACCGCCTTCAGACGCAAGTGAGTTCAAAACCCCGTGGCGTGGGGATGGTTTCCGTTCTGGACAGTTCACTGGTTGAGAGAGGAGGGTCCTAGGAGAGGCTCCAGCGCCGCAGAGGGTGAGCCGGCAGCGGGGCCGCGCACCCTTCTCCAGGACAGACGGTGAGGAAGGGACCGGCCCAGGGCGGCAGCCGTGACGCCATGACAAGGGGGGCCAGCCTCTCTGACACGCAGTAGATAGTCAAGGGTACAAGACGGACCAAGTATTAGCAGAAAGGATGAGAAGTGACACAGGGCTCGGAAGCAGTGCCAGTCCTGACTCACGTTCAGCAACTCAGCCCTGATTACTTCTATAGAAAGGAGCCTCAATGACTTTTCCAGAAAGAGTCCATTAGATTTACTACTTAGCGAGCCTGAAACGAAGCATAGCAGCTCGCACCCCCCCACCTCCTACCGCGCAGGGTGGTGGTGAGCTCGATGTCCTTTTTCTCCGCGCTCCGCGGCGGACTGCGCGGCTGAGGTGTCCACGCCAGAGCCGAGCACAGCGCCCTGAGCCGTGCGCTTGCCGCCCGCAGCCGCCGTGCCCTTGGAGAGCAACTTCCAGCCCTTCGTGCAGCTGCCCGAGCAGCAGCGGACGGCGCTGAGCGGCCTCCTGCAGGCGGCACTGTTCGACGAGGAGTTACTCCTGGTCCTGGAACAAGTGGTAAGACCCCTACCCGCAGTGTCTCGAGGTGCAGGGTCCCCCTCGGTGTTCCGGAGATGTGGGCAGGCTGGCTTTGACCTGAGCTGGAGACAAAAACTGCGTCTAAGATTTCCCCACCTCGTGAACACTGCAGCTTTTCGCTCCTGCCCCCAGGTCCTTAGCTCTCACTGCAGAGGTAGCGGATGCCAGGAGTCTGGGTGTGTATCAGTTCCCTAAAGCTGCTGTAACAAGAGACCACAAACTTCTTGACTTCAAACAATAGAAATCGATTCTCTGGAAGCCCGAAGGTCAGCAGGGCCATGCTCCCCCCGAAGGCTGGAGGGGAGACCCTCCCTTCACTTACAGCTCCTGGCATTCCTTGGCTTGTGGCGGCATTGCTCCGGTGTACACTGTCTTCCCACGGCCGCCGCCTCTGTCACCTCCTTTTCCGTTTCTTAATGGACAGCCACCAGTGGATTTAGGGCCCACCTAGGAGGGTTCCATGCCAAGATCCCCACCTCAATTACATTTGCAGACACTCTATTCCAAATAAGGTCACATTCTGAAGTTCTAGATAGAAATATTGGGGGGTGGAGTAGGGGAGCCCTGTTCAACCCACTACAAGCGGGCTGTGTGGTAGGGCCCAACAAGTCGCCCTGTTTTATTTGGAACAGCCTGGAGAGCAGGCCTGTGTGTTTCTAGGGAGGTTGAGTTCCTTCCCTCTTAGTTGTGGAGCTGTAAGCCTGCTTTCCACTTTGGTTGTTTTTTGGTCCTTTTTATTTTCTTTTAAGCAGAGTCTGAACTGTTTTCTGCTTTAATGCCTCATGGCGTCCAGGAGAGCATCCATGTTATTTTCCCTCTCCAACTGGATTGTGTCAGAAGAGCTGAGCGCCTGGCGATGGAAACAGTCAGCAGCCAGGACACCCGCCGTCCCGGGGGAGGGTGTGTGCCCCAGGGAGCGCACCGGCGTTTAAAAGCTACTGACTTTTACTCTCCAAAATGTCTTTCAAGAGGGAAATGTCAGGCCAGCATCAGCTGCCTGGGTGGCGGGGGCCGCGGGCGCTCATACAAATGCATCTGCCATGGCTGGGCGGTGCCAGGTGGCCAGGGTAGCCCTTGCTGGCAGGACTGCCCACCCCCACGCCGATGGACAAGGCTCCCTGGGCCCAAGTGGAGTGTGGCTGGGGCTGGCGGGCCGAGTTTAGAGCTTGAGCAGCGTGACAGGACGATGCCTTCCTGTCCCCCTCAGCTCTGCGTGCAGTCACTTGTCTAGTCCAACGCGGCAGACCCTGCTCTGGACGGCACTGCCTGCAGCCTCCTGCCCTCGCAGTCCGAGAACAGCAGCTGGCAGGGCTCGGCTTGCTGTACCTGGGAGACAGCAGAGGCGAGGGGCTGCCACTCACCTGGTCTCTCTTCTCCTCCCCTGCAGTGTGACGACGTGGCCAGCGGCCTGACACCCTCACAGGCGATCCCGGGGGAGCTGAAGCCCCCCCAGAAGCAGAACCTCACAGACTTCCTGCGGCTGGTGGGGTGCAGCGTGCAGGGCGGGCACCCGGGCCCCGAGGGTGCGGTCAGCGACCGGCAGCTCTTCTCCGCAGCCTACTTCTTGGTCAGCGCGCTGGCAGGTACGCACCGAGGCTCCGGTTGCTGCTGTGAAACCGCTTGCTCAGTGCGGTGGAGATGGGCACACGGGGTTCCCTCCTCCCAGCAGTGGCAGGGGGAGAGGTGGAGGCTTGCACAGTCACCAGGAAGTCAGAGAGCATGGAGAGGCCCTTCTCCTTCCTCCCAGGGAGCGCTGTCTGCGGGCTTGCCCTCACCACCCAGGAAAGCGTCTCCCAAAACACAGCCTGTCAGCCTCGGGAGCCAGCCGTGCTGAGGCAGTGGCTTTCCTGTGGCAGCTGCTCTCCCTCCAGGGCTTTGTCCTGACCCTTTCCCAACCTGCCACCTGAGCTGCGGCCGTCGGGGCAGGGAGGCTGTGGAGTTAACACCATCCACATGTGGGCTCAGCTCCACAACTTGCAGAGCGGCCTCCCGGATGAGCAGGGGCCCGCCTGCCTCCTCCACCCGCTGCCCCGAGCTCACCGGGCCAGAGGGCGGCCCTCCTACGTGAGGCGGCAGGGCGTTCGGTCCTGTTCAGACAGCCGGCTCCGTTCCTGGCCCTCACAGCTCCCCTGCGAGGGGCGTGAGTCAGGGCACTGAGCTCCTCCCTGCACAGCGACAGAGCCCGGGAATTTCCACTTTTCGAAGAATTACAGAAGAGAAGGCCTTTCTCCCAGGCCCATATGTTGATGAGTTGCACAGTCCATGCTCATGACTTATTTTTTTAAATTCTGAACGGATTGGGGTTATAATTACAGCCGCTAATGAATGCAGGAGGTGGAGGGAGCTCATAAATGGCCTCTGGGCCAGATGAGTCGGCAGGTGATTCGTTTTCTTTCCTTTGCCTTTTCAGCTCAAAGGCTGTGTCCCGGAGGAGTGGGTGCTTTTGGGAACGGCACCTGCTTTACCGGGGAGGGGGTAAAACCAGTTTGGAGCAGTGCTGACCTGGATTTCCTTTCCGTGGGGCTTCACAGTGTGGAGCGTGCCCAGTCTTGGGTTCCAGAGGTCCATGTGCCGTCCCTTCGTCAGGCCACACTACGTTTTCTTCCTAAAAAGGACTACAGGGTTCTAAACCCAGGTCACTATAGTTTACTCAGCTCTCTGACACACACACACACACAAAATCTATAGTTTATCCATTGAGGAAGCATGCTTAGAGAGGTGTATGCAAGGCACACGCCACATGTGCAGTGATGTACCTCTTCTGTCACCAAATTCCACGTTCCTCCTACCTTTTCCTTGCATCTCCCCGAGTCTGTGCAGTTCTTCCCGATGGGCACAGCCCCTGGTGAACACACACCTGCTTCCACTCTATTTCCTAAAAGACCCTTCCTTCACTGACCAATTGTTGAGCAGGACCTCGGCCTGGAGAGCAGGAAGTACACATTCGGCAGAGCCCAGGGCCGGCTGATCCTACGGATGCTTTTATTTTTTAAAGTGACTGATTTCTGTCTTCTGCAGAAATGCCAGACAATGGAGCAGCTCTGCTGGGCACCTGCTGTGAGCTCCAGATCATTCCTCCGCTCTGTCACTTGGTAAGGAAGGGACCTGGGGGTGGGGCAGTGGTGAGATAACACCTCACAGCTGATAAAACACTTCCAGTCTTTCTCACCCTCAACAGCCCTCCCAGATAGGTTACACGGATATTATTAAGTCCACTTTTTTACACCCACCAACGCCACACACCCTACCTCACGGGAAGACTGAGGTCTAGAGAGAGAGGATTTGCTCAGAGCACTTGTCTATGGACTCAAGCCCATGCAGCCCTGCAGGGAGGATGCAGAGGACTGATAGTCCTGAGAGAGAATGAAGTGTCTCTCTGAGACCGTCATTAGCTTTGTGCCCTCGGGAGATGTCAGAGCTAGACCCAGAGTTAGGTAATGAGCAGCTCAGCCCTGAGATTCAAGATGAAGCTTTTCCTCTTTAAACTACAGATTGGGTCCCTGATAGAAGGAAGGGGGTCAGTGACAGAGCCCACCTGCCTGGAGGATAAAGGCCTGGCGACCAAGGCCAGCACACTCTGCAGGCCCAAACCTCAGAGCTCGGCTCCCAGATCTGGGACGCGGCCACGGGGGTAGACTGCCTCGCCAGGGCCCTGAAATGAGACCCATCGGGGAGATCGGAGCACCGTGGTCAGTGCCCTGGCACTGCTCTGCGGGAAAGGCATCTGAAGAGCGGCCAGGCGCCACGCCAAGGACCAGTTTAGTGTCATTCACCACCACCAGCAGCTCCGCATTCCTGCTCCTTGGCCACAGCAACGGAACCCGCTGAAAATGTGCCGGCATGCGTGTCCTGCGGCAGCTGGGGTCAGAGCTGGGGGTGCAGGGAGGTTATGGAAACGATACGTTTCCTCGCCGCTGCCTGCGATGAGGAGCCCGCGGCAGCTCTGTTCTGTGCCCAGCTCCGTGGCCGACAGCCGAGCGCTCAGCCGACAGGAAAGGAAACGCGCAAGACCGCCCCAGTGGAGCCCCTCCTCCACACAGCTCAGCTCTAGGCTCTGACTCTGCCGCTCCCCAGTTTGCTGTGCTGGTGGAGGGTTCCAGAAGGGCTGCTACTCGGCACAAAACTCCCCACCCATAGAGTCCTCTGTCCCTTTCCTGGGCTTCTTCACATAATCACCCCCAGATACAGCTCTTAAGTCAGTGAGGCTCCTGCCTCCTGTCTTGAGAAATTTGGGTATCGTGTTTCCTACCGGCGCTTAGAAAGGGGGGCAAAAACCTACCTTGTCTGGTGGCCCGAGGGACCGTGGAGGCTTTCTGAAGGCCTTCTGGGAGAAACACATCTGCCAACCTGGTAAGAAGGCGAGTTAAAACCGTCCACAGAGTTCACCCCCCGGACTGTCATCTCTCATACCCAGGAGCGCCTCTGGGCGCGTGGGGCTGGCAGATGTTCAGCGAAGGAAGCTGGACGCTGCCCAGCACGGCTCCATCAGGCCTGAGCCCGCCGTGCTGCTGGCAGCCTGCAGCTGTGCCCGTGGAGCTTGTTCTTAAATCGTGGCCATGAGGCTTGTGTTTAAAGAGCAGGTTAATCCACCCTAAAGCACAACTGACGGTTACCGACGGGCCCAAACGGTAACGCTAAGCCTGTGGTTTCCCTGCGAGGTGTATTTGGCGCATCTACAAGGTGTCGGCTCGTAAGGCTGACTCTGATAATAGACCACCCGAGTGCTTTTGTATCCCAAGGAGTGCCGCCCTTTGGTCAGACTGCCACTGCTACAAATACTTCGGGAATTCTCTACTCATGCAAGCTTGACAGGCTTCGCTTTCTTATTCTAAATATTACTCTCTACATTCCCAAACGGTTTAAAAATCAAATCTACTGGCAAATGTATAATTACTGAAGATCAATAAAGTGTCACCAGCACCATCAAGACCCCAGAATGTTTTCAGCGGCGGCAGTTAGAACAGCGACCTCTCTGAAGGTCTGGTTCTAGGAGGGTGGCGGGTGAGCACAACAGGCCGGGTCCTGCTCTCCCGAGCGGCGCAGGTTTCGGTTAAAGACGAAGCAGTGATTGTCAAGAAGGGAACTGCAGACAGAGGGGCAGATGGAGAGGGGATTAGGTCAGGCCCTTCTGATGTTGCATGTCAACTAAAAACCGAGAGACGAGAAGGAAGGTCTGTGTGGGACCAAGGGAGAGTCTCCAGTGGGAAGGAAGGACAAGGACAAAGGCTCTGAAGGCAGGCAGCACAGAGTGAGCTACGGTACCCAGCCCTGAGTACCATGCTAAACCCTTCATTTACAAACCAAACAAGCTTTATGTGAGTGTTCCACTGGCTTAAGATCTAGTAGCAGGCAGAGTGCAGGGAGGAGGGATTTAGACAGGACTCTAGCCGCCAGCAAATTGGAATCATCAGGCCTGGGTCACATTCATCCTAAGCAGTGGTTCTCAACCTGTGGGTCGCGACCCCTTTGGGGGTTGACCCCTTTCACAGGGGTCGCCTAAGACCATCAGAAAATGCAGATATTTACATCACGATGCATAACAGTAGCAAAATTTCATGGTTGGGGGTCACCACCACATGAGGAACTGTATGCAAGGATCTCGGCCTTAGGAAGGTTGAGAACCACTGATCCTAAAGATTTTCCTGCTCCAACTGGGAAATTTAAACACACACCCCCGTTTTCATCATTGACTAGACGCGCACTGCTCTCCAGACTGAGGGTTTTCTGAAATGTGTGCCGTTTCAGCTCCGGGCACTGTCTGCTGGTGGCGAGCCTGACCTCGGAGACACAGCCCTGGCTCCCCTGAGAGACGCGGAGAGGTTTGGGGTTGCGCAGCGCCTGCTGGCCGCCGTGGGCATCAGCCTGGAACGACGGCAGTCGGCCGTCAGGGCTGTCGCCGGCAAAGTGCCCGGCCTTTGCCCACTCGTGCTCTGGGTGAGCCTGAACGGACTGCGCGCGTTAGGCCCAGCGCGTCAGTAACATCACAGGCAACTCCCAAGCTCCCGTCAGCGGCCGGGGCGGGGCACTCCCCACACCGTGCAGAGACCACTTTGGGGCTCAGTTCAGAGCCCAGTTAAAAGCCAAGGAAATGAATTCACAAAAGAACGGAAGAAGTGAGCGTCTGCACTGGCAGTCACCCTGCATCAGCCACCAGGTACTCTGGCAGCGGCTTCTTTTTGGAGGAGGCCCTCCTGCGCTGGGGACCCCGAGAGCAAGTGCAGGCCCACACGGGGAGCTGGGCGAGGGCTGCGAGTCCTACGCCAGCGTACAGTCAGCTCTGTTCTCCAGAAAAATGGGCGCTCTCGCCTTTTCTTCCTGTTCTACAAAAACAGATGGCACTGACACTTTGATCCAAAATTCATTTTAGGTTGTGAATGCTGGGGAAGCTATTTCTCTCCATTGAAGGCTACATTTTGGACATCCTATCTATATGCTCTTCAGTGACTAAACATGAAGTGTGAATGCTACTGGAGAACATACATTCTGCCAAATAAAATGATGCTGAAAAGTCTTTCCGAAGGGGTCTAGCAATATGCAGTTTATCTATGTCAAAAAGTGTGCTGATTCCCCACACACGATGGGTGTTTAACTTCTAAAGTACATGTTCTGTCAAAGGAAGTGCTGAGCGGTGTGGGTTTTGCCTTTTCCCGTTTCCCCAGCCTTCTGTAACTACCTGGCTGGCTCCTGGCCCCGCTGGCTCCCGCTCCGCACCACCTAGCGCGCCTGCTGCGAGGCCTGTCCAGCGAGGGCGCAGGGCGGCGTGGGGAGCGCAGTGGTTAGAGAGAAACGTGCTGCATGGCACACGTGCCCCACCTCGCTGTCCTCTGTCTTCCCGCTCTGAACATTTTGATGCTAATGGAGCAAATAACCCTCTCATCACTTCTGAGAAAGGAGAATAATCCTTGTGCAAGTACTTGCGCATAGAAACACCTATGATCCGTGAGAAGAAAAGGATACACAGTGTACACTGTGGTGGCCGCAACATAAAAAACAAGCACCTCGCCTAGACCGGTTTGGCTCAGTGGATAGTGTTGGCTTACGGACTGAAAGGTCCCAGGTTCGATTCCGGTTGGGGGCATGTACCTTGCTTATGGGCACATCTCCACTGTGGGGCGTGCAGGAGGCGGCTGATCGATGTCTCTCTCTCATCGATGTTTCTGACTTTCTATCTCTCTCCCTTCCTCTCTGTAAAAAATCAATAAAATAAATTTAAAAAACAAAACAAAAAAGCACCTCGTGAAAACTGCTAAAATGGGGGCACGGTCCATGACTTTTGTTTGGTTTTCTGAAATAAAATAAATATACAGAATGAACTGTGAACGGGATGTGTAATGTGAGTCTACTTGGGTGAGAAAGGGACACAAGTACCGCCATGCATCCATGCATGGGACAGAAACCTCACTGACGAGAAACCCACACTCTGGGGCGGGAGGGAGAGGTTAGGCAAATTCCTGTTAGAATTTTGTATGTTTATCCTCTAGATAACAATTAAAAAGCTAAACCAAAGCGCGCACGCAAAAGGACAGACGTCAGACAGAAAGGAAAGGGGCCATTGGTGCCATCCCAGCGAGTGTAAAAGCGAGGGTTACATCCAACGGGCGACGGAGGCATTTTATTTCTTCGCTGCTCTACAGCCGTCGGGACACCGGCCCGTTCCCAGCTGGGCGGTGTCTGAAAGCTTAGCTGCTGGGAAGGACGCAGCCTGAGGCTGCACCTGGCCCCCCGAACTGAGATAAGCAGCCTGTGTTTAAGCTTCTATAATTGTGGCAATTGGTTACTGGGCTGATAGAAACCTCCCAGGTAGTAAAAGACGGAAGTCCTCACTAATGGCGTCCACAGGTTCTTGGAAACTGCGACTTGAAGCGAAACAACATGCAATGAAGCCATTCTTAACCCTAACCTAGCTGATATAAACACGGGTCAAGTTCCTGTGGCCTGTTCCTGAACACACAAGCATCACCACACTTCTAAATACGAATCTCAAACACTTCAAATATTAAACAATGAAACAGATGGGAGCTCTTCAAACATGTAAGAAAGAGGAATAAAAACAAGATGATTTTCCAAACTGACCATGCCAGTTCCTGGTCCCAGGTGGCCGCTCAGGGCGCGTGGCGGGAGCCACCTGGACAGGACACCCTCCCACCGCAGGGCCACCTCCCCTCCCCCCCCCACACAGACCGGGGCAGTGTAGGCACGCCAATTAACCCAACACGCCCATCGCGGGGATGTGGAAGGAAACCGAGTACCCAGAGAGAACCCACGTGCAAACTCCACCGACAGTGGCTCTAGCCAATAAACCATTTCCCCCTCATCGTTAGAATGAAACCACGTTAATCCAGGAACTGCTGTGTATCACGCCGATTCTTTGGGAGACATCAGAAATACACTGAACTAGCCGTTTCTCCAGGATGAGGTACGGGATCCCAGAAACCAGCGGGGAAAGAGGAGCAGAGTACCTTTTCTGGGCCCAGGCTTCCTGCACGCGCCGTGGCCACGCCTCCCTCGCTGGGCCAGCCCGGTGGGCCCGCCGCTGCACGCAGGGCTGGGGCTGAGCAGTGGTCCTAGTAGCACCCCATGTCCTTGAGGCAGAGAGGCCTTTTCTTGATCCTGCATGGTAACCTTCTCTGTCTTGGAACTTCTTTCCTTGCGTATGTTGTGTTTGAAACTTGGGCTGGCATAGAAGAAACAATGGTTAGGGTTTCCTTGTTAAAGAGAAGCGGCAGGTGAAAATTTATAAAACTAAATTACATTAGCTTTTTATAAAAACCATTAGCATTTAAAAGAAATTTCCAAAGCTAACCTCATAGACTCTGTATTTTACTTTCTGTCTCAGTTCTACTTATAAATGAAACACTACATTTTTCCAATGTTAAATATTTATTTCTTTTTACATACAAAAATATTTTACCAGGCATATGGAATTTCACAGATTGAACATTTCAATAATTTTTGTTTGGGGCAGTATCTGGAAATATGTGAAAAGAAAAAATTTATAGGGACAGCTTCTGAAAAATCAGTAATTACAGAAAAATTTTATTTATACAAGGATAGTAATATTTCTTTTACACAGGACTTAGCAATACAATTACTTGGAAAGCAGTAGCAATTAGTTTTTATTTTTAAACTTTTTCATCAGAAACTTACTTTAGCAGCTTGTTTAGCTTTGATTTTTTAGGTTGCCAACAAGATTTTGTCCTCCGTTAAAAAAAAAAAATCCTACAATCACTTCACAGACTAGAGGCTAAAAAGAGCATGCATCCGAGTTCAAAATAAAGGCATACCAAAAGGGAACGGGGGAACCCCCAAAGCAAGGTTCTCATCAGGGGCCCCGGCGGACAGGCAGGAAATGACGCGTGGTGCCAACCCCTCGTCCTCATCTACAGCAAAACCCGAGGTGCCACTTCCCTAACCACCCACGTTACTGAAGAGACAGGGGCCACTTCCCTTTTAAAGACAGCGCACAGCCACCAGAACTGTCCCTCTCGTTTCAAGGACAGATGGATGAGCTCTTCCTGGAGTCTGGCTCTCTCTGGAAACACGAAGGCATTTCTCATTTGGACCATGTTTCCAGAACAAGCTCTGTGGGCTCCACGCCACGTAACTAATACTGCTGCCCATCTCTCTGTAAGGGGAAGGGGAAAACTACATCCTCCCAGCTGAGAGGTTCTTAATGCTACGCGTTTTCCCTCTTCCTCCACGCTCCCAGGCCACCTTGACTGATGTGAGGAAAAGCAAGTGTCAGGCACGGCCTGTCAGAGTTCTGTCTCTCCCCTGGCTTGCTATTTCTGAGGGACAGTAAGGACCTCAATTTCCCACCTTTAAAAGCAGACCTTCGGGCTTCTGCTCTATGGTAGCCTGTTCAGAGGGACCCAAAACAGGCGTACAGGCATCGAGTCTTTCATCTCCCAAGTTAAAAGCACCATTACGTTCACCGTAGATGTGTTCTTTTAGTTTGTGCTGAAGATTAGAAAATAGTAAAAGCTAGTAGTAAAAAAAAGAATCTTTGCTTCTGACAGATGGGACTTTGGTGTGTGGTCAGTTACCATCATAACGTTGCACCGCCAGCCAGCCAATGGCTGTGAGGCATCAGAGGGGTCACTGAAATGTATTCGGTCACCAATGACCTGAGAAACAGAGCCCCTTCAGACTTCATACCATCAGTTGAACAGCATGGACTGCGGCGACAAGTTTCAGGGTAAGAAGAAGGTGGAGCAGCTTTAGGGACAAAGATCAGTGAGCCTTGCGATGTGAGAGAGCACTGGATGGCTTGCTTACTTGGTATGTGAGTGGTCTGGTTGGCAGCTAGAACTTGCTAAGCATTTCTACTTGGAAAGGGATTCTAATCTAACATGGACCTCCTGCCCTGGGCCACTGGGCGCGGAACAGACCCTCTTCCGGCTCAGAGCTGTTGTAAAGCTGGAGACCATAATCCAGGATGGTGTGCAGCAGTTCTGTTAGCTCCAGAAGAGGGACACTTTAACAGAATGGAAAGATAAGCAACCTCAATGCAAGCGCATACCTATAACAAACAGACCAAGTAGACTTCCTAGTTTAGCAGTTACCACATCAGAACTACAGATTACGTTCTGTAATTCAAGCTGAAGACAAATATTAAGTCAACCTTATTTAACAAGTGGAATATTAAAAGTAAAGGGACATAAAAATGTTACTAAAGGTCAGGAGTCAGAATTAGGATCTCAGTCATTTTTATCAAAAGAGCAACTTTAAAGAAGGTAGTGCAGTATACTGACGTGAAAAATATGCTTTTAAATTCTTACCTTAGAACATCTGATATCATTTCTTCCACTTTTTTGGCGATTAAAGACTCATTTTCTATTCTGTGCACTTAATCATTCCAGGAACACAGAAAGTACCATGATAGATTATGGGAAATATTTTAAAAATGAATAAAACTTGAAGCTAACAAAAAATTCTTTAAAAAATAATCTTACCTTAAAAAATTACATAACTGTTATATTCCTCAGCTATACAATGTCTATTTACATAAAAATGAATATGATGCTGATTAGTCGATGGAATTCATTCTTAAGTTTGTGAATAATTCTCACTTGTACTATATACAATAATCTTATCATTAAAATAGTGAATCTGTCCTAAGAACTGAGAATACATTATAAATGTTATTACATGAATTCTCACAGCACATCCTTTGGAACAAGAGGAGGGCAGGTACCATAATCTTGAAGCCTGGACCATGTAACAAATTCAATAGAAGGTTTAAATAAGAATTTCCCAAGAGGTTTTCGTCTAGCACGCTCCTTTTTCCTTAAGGAAATTAAGTCATAATGTTAACTTTATGGGCTTAATCATTTATTTTTCAAAAAAGAAATTAGTACCTGCCTCAAGATAAGCCCTTTCAAACAAAGTGAAAAAAGTTCCTGAATGCATAAGAATTTGGAAGTAATCAAAAAATTTAAGAATATTAGTTGTAATTACATGGGTGAATATATTTAGCTTTATTATTCATGTATTTTGGGAGAATTTTACATATTCTACACATAGCTGTATATATATATGTTATATATATACACACATATATAAAACATATATATATACACATATATATATTCAAACATTTAAAAAATGACCTGCTATCTATATACACAAAATTTCAGGATTGCCTTTTCCATATTTAGCATAAAGGTTTATTATTAAAAAATTATTGGCTCTCTAACCTGTGATTTCTGGAAAAATTGAATTATTTTTTCAGAAGTTGTAAAAGTGCAATGTTAAGTCATTATTTTGATCAATTTTCAAACTTTTATGCTCAATGTTTACAAATTCAAAATAATTGTATCTAACTCCATGTCTATCCATCTTGAAAATCAACCCCAATCATGATCATGACGTTTGTTATACATAAAAATAAATACCAATTTAATAACATTTTAGGGTAAAGATCATCGTTATTGTTAAGATGTTATGGTCAAAACAACCAGTATCTGGCCATAATCTATAATGCCACATTATTGTATTTTATTGCTAGTTTGTATTTTTAAATTTGTATTAATTACCAATTTGCTCTTTTAAGGAAAATGTATCCTTATCAGCAATTATAAGTAAATTTTGCTAAGTTATAGAATTTAGGTTCAAGCTACTTTTGCTGTAGTCATATTGGGTTTATGAAAATGATTTTTAGTAAGCTATGCTCAGCAATTGTATAGTTAGAATTGGCAAGAGTAAATCAAGCCCTGATGTATTGGATACTTGATATTACTCAAGCATCAGAAAGAAACTGAGAATGCACAATCAAGGCACAGCTGTAATCAAGGTGAAATTCTACTTACAGCACATCACATATATTCCAGTAGTTAGGGTTACATTTTACTTAACCAGAGACATCAGCTCTGGATATTTTTACATTTGAAAGTGAAAGATGTGTAACTCCTTGTATATAAATAGTCATGCCCTGAATGCGGCTACTCGCCTGCCCACAAGGAATCCTCGGGTCATTAATGTCCAAACAGGCACAGCATGTTTCCCAAAAGCAGAAGCATGTGTGCGTGCGCACTGTAACTATTAGCAATCGTTCACCATCAGCAAAGCTCATCATCTCAGCCCTACTCACTGCTGGGGAGGATCCTGGGGCCGCTGGACTGCTTGCCCTGAGGTCTCTGTGGTTCCTGCAGACTCCGGTTCAGTGGCTTTATTGAGATACATGAACTTTTCTAAACGTATTCTCTTCCACTCTGGCTTCTAGGCTGGAATGAACCAAACTGCGTTGCTTATTTCATATTAATAGGGAACTAGTGTGTATTAACTAAGGAGTTTCTGATGAGTACCATTTGTAATAGAAATAACTTCTTTACATATAGACTATTTTCTAAATATGCACTTTATCCCATATGATAAAGCTAAAACTACATATGATGTAAAAATCATGTGTTTGCCAAGATGATTGAAATAATTGTGGATAAGCTGTTTGTGCTGCTAAAAGGATCCCAAAGCTGTTCACAGACAAAGGCACACGGAGAATGTGGATGTGAAATTCCTCTTAAAATGTACAGTATGGGACACTGAGTCACAGGACCTCTCCTCAACACTGTGCTTGGATCCATGTTGCTCGGAGAAGCCAGTAATGTGACGTAAATACAGGCGGTTTAAAAGTTATCGAAGTTATTAAATGAATGTGATACATTTTGCCACCAATTTCCTATCCTAGGATAAAGAACATGAATTTGTGTTCTGGATATGAAGTCCTGGAATTTAAAAATATCCATGGATTTCCACTCTTAAAATACAGCAACTTGAGAGTTTTGTTTTACTGTGAAAGGTTTCTAACAGGGTGTGTGTCCTACTCCCCCCTGCGTTCCTCCCGCTCCAGCCCTCCCGCAGGCACTGCAGGTGACAGCCCTGGTGACGGAGAACACGCCGCAGCCAGGTGCCTGCCACCAGACCAAGACAACCGCCACCGGTTACGTACCTACCCTTTAAGTGTGAGGCTTTCTGTGTGAAAAGCTAGCAGCAACATAAAACCCGGAGGACTTAGTTTGATGACAAGCCACATCTCTGAATACTTTTCAGCAAGAATTTATACCATCCAAGATCCTAAAGGAAGGTGTTATTAACTGAGGTTGATTTGGAAATTTGTATATATTAATGCATCTAGAGGAGAACTGTTTTTCCCCCCTAATCATTAAACAAAAGTGCATTTCCTTACAGAAATGTAAAAAAAAAAATTAATATATATTATGTAATGTGTATGTTATATAAAGGTAGAACAGCTGACCATTATTTCCAAATTTTAAAAATCATTCAGTGGTCTGGGTTTTCTACACAATAAAGTGAACAAATAACCTTAATGATCACATCCTACTTCAAAAAGCACACTGGTTGCTCACAGCCCCACCAAACTGCAACCTCAGAGGCATCTTTACGCATCACAGAAATATGCAGAAGCATGATACAGTTGTTGAGCATATCCTAATAAAAACCTGTGTAAGAAGTTGGTTTTTGTCTATTAAATTTTTACCTGTGAGAAAAAAAACAAAAAACGTCAAGTGTCATTTTGCTGTTTTAGAGGCACTCTCTGAGCCCACCCAGCTTGCTTGCCGGGTACATAGTAACTTAACACCAGCCAGTCTTTGCAACAAACGAGAGTGCAAGGTATTGCTCTTCATTTTTTCACTAAAGACAGAAATGACGGGGGGAAAACCCAATATATCTGTATAAATCAGAACGGACAGCCAGAGATCTCTGAAATAACAAAGCTATGCAGCACTGAGCAGGTTCCGATGTCAGATTCGGATGGTGGTAGATTTGCTGTAGCACTGACATTCAGGGTCTACTTCTTTTAAGAAATTATATTAGGAAAGAAGGCCAATAACGACTATTTTCTAGAGTAACTTCCCCTTCACTTGTTAAATACTGAGCTAAATGGCAACTTTACAAAACTATTTCAAGTATTCATTATCACAGTGAAAATGTGAGACCAAGGTTCGAATGAATGAGCTGGAAATTCTTGTGATGAAAAAGGCAAGGGCACTAAATCAGAACATACAAAATGCTTCAACGCATTTCTTTATGTGATATGAAGAGATTGTCCATAAAAAGTTAGAAAAATTAAGATAAGTTATATATTAGTACACCTCCCCACCACCGTGTCTATAAAAATGCAGAAGAGTGTACTGGCTGTCAGTCAGCGGGATGCCTGGCTTTGGAGACATCGCCGGTGCACGCGCTCTCGGTAGTAGGTTATTCGCGGTGGTCACTTTCTAATGGTTGCGTTTTAATTGTGAACCTTACTGACTGACTCATCAGTAAACCCAGCTGATGGGGACCCACTGTGGCTCCATTCTCAGGTTCTCTATGGCAGTCTGTAGTTTCTCAAAGGCTTTGTCTAGATGGTCGTTGACGATGATCAGATCAAAATAGTGGCTGTATGCTCTTTGAATCCGTGCACTTTCATCTACTGTTTTCTTCAAGTCAGAGTCCTATTGAAGAGTTTTAAAAGGAAGTTTTATTATAATGCATATTTGCTTGCTCTAATAGCAAGTCAGGGTGAACATAAGCAATTAGTAGCTTGGGTAATTTTTTATTGTGATTCTGATATTAATTCGCAAAATCTAATCCACAGTTAAAAGACAATACTATCTGTTCCTGTACCCATCTTCCTAACTGTGTTTGTGCCTTTGAGTACCCTGTATCTTCTGTTTCATTGACTTAGGATAAGATTTCTAATTTAAAAAACTGCTGACAATAATTTTAGGATGAAATCTAATGGACTCTATAGATTATGGAATCCAATTTTTAGTGACTGTTAAGCTCAAAGCGAAATGTGCTGCCTATTTCCAAGAAAGAGAATCTTACAAATGTATTTTGAAGATTAACTTCACATTATTTTTTGGCTAGCATTATTTATATAGCAGAATATTTCTAGTCATTTTAGAATGATGTGGGAGAATAAATAATGGGTTCTGCATGACTAAGAAAAGCTTTCACAAGTGTTTTGTAACTTCACAATTCTACATGTTCTTCAAATACTTATTGAGTTTCTATTACAGTGTCTACTGTGTTTCATTATTTATGGATATAACAATGAATAGCACAAGAGGGGGTTCCTACCCTATAGTGAAGGAGACAGATAAAGGGCAAATAAACACAAGAACTTGTGAGTTGTAGTAAGTTTTGTAAAAGAAAATAATCAGAAACAATACATTTTAAGGGATCTACTTACAAAGATACCGAGTACATTACTTTTAAACTGAGAACCACATCGGGAGAAAGAGCATTCCGGGCAGAGAAACAATGCCAAATCTAAGCAGGAAATGACTGGATGTGTGAAGACACTGAAAGACGAGGTGTTAAGGGGTGAAGGAAGTGGTAAGTTGAGATGAACACGGAATAGGTCATGAAGTACTCAGACGCAATGGAGACATGCCTGGATTATGATGGTGGCAAAGGGCATGAAATCACCCAGACTATTTACCTATGCTGGTGGTAAAATCATTAGGATTAGCTTACGGGCTGGATGTGAAAAGTGAGGAAAATGACTGAATGGAGATGCTCTTGAGTTTCTGGCATGAGTTAAGCAGGTGGGTTTAGAAGATGCAGAGTTGGGAAGTAGGGCTGGAGAGAACATGATTTTTTGGAGGCTGGGGGGTGGGGAGGAAAAGCAAATGTTCTACTTTGTACACTTTAAGTTTAAGATGCCTGTGAGACATCCAAGTACGCAAGTCAGAGCTCTGAGGCCCCAGTTATCCGTATATAAATTAGGAATCACCAGCATGACAACAGGAAAAGGACAAATTGTAGGAGGAAGTAATATTGTTAACCTAAAAAGAAGTGCTCACCGTCAAAAGCTTGGTAGCAATGCCCGCGTCCACCACAGCTTTGTGCATGGCGCGCAACGTGTCCAGCTCTGGAGCGGCGATGAAGACAACGTATGGCATGAACTCTGACGTCCGCAGCACCTTCAGGGCCTGTGCAGGACAACAGTCACACACCATTTACACAGGATTAGAACTCGTATCATTTCCCTTTACTTCTCACTAAATAATCAAAGTCTCTCTGCCTCTTCCTAAGGATTAAGAATACAATTTAACACTTGCCCCACTTCTATCCTTTGATTCCATACAGTGCTCTCCTAAAACAGTGATCCATTAATTGTGTTCTGACCTCTCTACCCTTTGAGCTTCCTGAACAAAGGCAAGCATTACATTAATGAAGGACCCAAAAGTCAGCAAGACTGCAGTAAATGTTTTTATATTAATGGTAGCATTCTGCTAATACTGAAAAAGCTAGAAATAATTTAAATGTCTACTAGCTGGAGAGTGGTTACATAAGTTAATATATGACTATATTATGAAATACTATGCAGCAATTACAAAGATTTAAAAAAGCTCTACAGTAATCAACATGAAAAGGTCTTCAGGAAACATTATTTAATAAAAATAAAGAATTTGTATAGAATTATTCATTTATGTCAAAGAATCAACAAAAACAGAAAACAGCTGAAACCGGTTTGGCTCAGTGGATAGAGCATCAGCCTTCGGACTGAAAGGTCCCAGGTTCGATTCCGGTCAAAGGCATGTACCTTGGTTGCGGGCACATCCCCAGTAGGAGGTGTATAGGAGGCAGCTGATCAATGTTTCTCTCTCATCGATGTTTCTAACTCTCTATTCCTCTCACTTCCTCTCTGTAAAAAATCAATTAAAAAATATATGTAAAAAATAGAAAACATTATATGTATATATGTACATATATAATATGTAGGGTGTTCCAAAAAAATGTATACACACTTAACAGCTGGTAGCAATCAAAATGAAATGTATTTTAATGAACACTGCTTTTATAATTATTCAAAGTGTGTGTATACATTTTTGGGGACATCTTGTATATACACACATGCAAAAATATATTATTTTTTTACTTAAGGTCTAGTAAAAAGACAGGAAGATACAAACTAACCTCAATAATATTTACCTCTGAGTAGGAAAGTGAGACTGGGTTGAAAGCAGAAGGGTGGGAAGGGGTCGGTAAGAGAGACACAGAATGGAATGAGAATGAAATGAATATTTGTGTGTGTTGGCTGGGAAGGGCCGTGACAGCAAATTTTTATTCTTTTAAATTATTTATCTTTAATTTAAAACGTTCTTTCAACTACAGTTTAAATTCAGTATTATTTCACACTAGTGGCCCGGTGCATGAAATTCATGCACATTAAAAGGGGATTAGAGGAAATAATTTAATATTGCTATTTACCCTTTCTCTATATTACAAGTGTCAGAGATGAAAGAAAATTAGTAAAATGAATATGAAGACTTTCCTCCTGTCAGAGTCTGGGGCATACCACAGGACCCAGAGTTAAGTCCCGTCCACTCACATGTGCCTCAAAATCGCATGAGACCCAGATCCAGCCGTCCCCCCAACCCCTGCATTTGGCTAGATCCAAACTTGGCCAGTTCCACCCTTGTCAAGCCCCACTGGGCAGGGGGTGCAGCCTCAGGTCCCCCATATCAAGCTCCACCAGCAGGGGGGCACAGCTTCAGGTCCACCGTCAAACCCCACGGGATGGGAGGGCATAGCCTCAGGTCCCCCATCAAGCCCCGCTGCGGGGAGTGTGGCCTGAGTTGCCCTGACCCAGCACTAGGGGTGCACCTTGAGGTCCCCTGTCAAGCCCCGCGGGGTTGGGGGCATGGCCTGAGGTCCCCTGCCAAGCCCCACCAGGTGGGGATGTGGCCTGAGGTCCTCAGTCCCAGCACTGGGGGTGTATCTTGAGGTCCCCTGTCAAGCTCCTCTGGGTGGAGGGCATGGCCTTAGGTCCTTTGTCAAGCCCAGCCAGGCAAGGGGGCACAGCCTCAGGTCTCCTGGCCCAGTGCTGGGGTGGGGGGCATGGCCTGAGGTTCCCTGTCAGGCCCCACCAGGTGGGGGGCTCAGCCTGAGGTCCCCCAACCTGGCGCTAGGGCAGAGAGAGCAGCCTGAAGTCCCCTAGCCCAGCACCAGGACAGGAAGCCCACCTTGAGATCCCCCATCAAGCCCTGCCAGGTGGGGGCCATAGCCTCAGGTCCCCTGGCCTGGCACCAGCACAGGGGGTGCATGGCCTGAGGTCTCCTGTCAAGCCCTGCCGGGTGGGGGGTGCAGCTGAGATCCCTTATCAAGCCCCACGGGGGTTGGGGAGGGTGCTGATTGCTCGTGAGCCGCATGCCACTCTGTTGACTAAATGAGTTTGCTGACCACTGGGATAGGGGCTTAATCACAAGGAACAACAACAGCCTGTAATTATTGGACTCGAGAGTCTAGGTCAGTGATGGGCAAACTCATCAGTCAACAGAGCGGCAAACCACAGCTCTGAACCAGTGGGTGCATAACAAGGTTCTCTCTCACCAACAGGTGATGGAGGGAAAGAGCTACCTTCACAACCTCACCTCAAACAGAACAAACACTCCACGGGAAATAAACTTAAACCAGCTTTGGGATCCACGCAGCTTACTTGTGGGTTGACATCCAAAATGCAAGTTCGTCCAGTTTGCACAACTTCAAGAATAGAGTCAATCTTGGTTCCATAGAGATTTCCTTCATATTCCCCATGTTCCAAATATTTTCCAGCTTTAATATCTGCTTCCATCTCAGACCGCGACACAAACTTATATGCTTGGCCATCTTTTTCATCTTCCCTTGGTTTCCTTGAGGTAACTAAATAAAACCATGTCGAGAGTTTACACAGAGAAGGCAGGATTTTAGAAAACAGACTAAACTGAACAGGGTAGCTTAAGATGCTTCCCGTTAGTGCCTCCGGCCAAATCTGGCCTGCTTCCTATTTTTGCAAGATAAAGTTTTATTCGACCACAGCTATGCTCATCCTTCTTACCTATGTTTCACTTGTTTTATACTGGTGGAGGAGTTGCGAGAGAGACTTGATGACCTGCAAAACCTAAAACATTTACCATGTGGCCCTGAGCAAAATAGTTTGCTGATTCCAGATTTATAGGAATGTTTTAAAAGGTAGTTCCCAATATACAATTTGTATATCTGAAGAAACTATTCAACACATACATTATTTAGAAAATAATCCAGATCAAACGTTGATGGTTTTTAGACTATTTATAATAAACACAACACATCAAGAAAACTTTTATAAGAACGAAATGAACTTCAAACTCAATAAATCAACAAACAAGTGTTGCCAAGGATGTGAAGAAAAAGGAACAAGCCCTTGTGCACTATTGGTGGGACCATAGACGGGTGCAGCCAATGTGAAAATCCATATGGAGTTACCTCCAAGAATTAAAAACGGGACTGCCTTATGACCCCGCGATTCCATTTCCGGGATATATTCGAAGAAACCCAAAATACTAATTCGAAAGAATATATGCACCCCTGTGTTCACTGCAGCATCCTTACATTAGTCACGATTTTTGGTGTCATCAGTACATGAGTAGATAAAAAACCTGTAGTACATTTACACAACGGAATAATGGACCTGGAGAGCATTATGCATCTAAGTGAAATAAGCTAGTCAGGGAAAAACAAATAGCATATGATTTCACTTATACGTGGAATCTAATGAACAAACTATAAAAGGACTCATAGATACAGAGAACAGGCTGACAGCTGTCAGAGAAGAGGAGTGTTAAGGAGCTGAGAAAGGTGAAGGAATTAAGCAAACAACAACAACAAAAGTCCCTCCTAGACACATACAACAGTACAGTGACTGCCAGAGAGAAAAGAGAGTGGGGGAAGGAGGGAAGAGAGGGATAAATGGTGATGGGAGGAGACTTGATTTGGGTGGTGAACACTCAATACAATAGACAGATGATGTGTTATAGAACTGTACACCTAAAAGCTGTTTACTAATCAATAAATTCAATATTTTTTTTAAAATGGGGACCTTCACACATTGCTGCGAGTGTAAAATAAAATAACATGGCCACTGTGGAAAACAATGTGGCAGTTTCTCAAAACGTAGTCACAGAGTCACTACTGGACCTACCAATTCCATTTCTGAGATGTCCACAGAAATACCTGTACACAAATGTTAATAGTAGCATTATTCATTACAGCTAATAAATAGAGCAATCCAAATGTCCATCAAGTGATGAAGAGATAAACAAAATGTGGCGGAGCCATAAAATGGAATAGCATTCAGCAATAAAAAGAAGCTGAGTGCTGACACCAGCTGAAGCATGGATGAACCTTGAGAACGTTGGTAAATAAAGAAACTATCTAAAACATCACATACTGCATAATTACATTTCTGTGAAATGTCCAGATAGGCAAATTTTATCGTGGCAGAAAGCCCACTAATCATCAGCATGAGTTAAAAAATATGCACACAAAGGCACAGCATTATTAAATTCAAAATACTGGAAAACAACAAAATATAACAAAAGACCCTGAATATCTGTGAAAGAAAACAGGTCATGCACAAAATAAGAATTTTTAACATCAAATTGATTTCAGAGAGGAAGGGAGAGGGAGAAATAGAAACATCAACGACAGAGAATCACTGATCAGCTGCCTCCTGTTCGCCCCCTACTGGGAATCGAGCCTGCAACAGGGAATGTGCCCTTGATTGGGACGGAATCTAGGACCCTTCAGTCCGCAGGCCAATGCTCTATCCAGTGAGTCAAAACAGCTAGGGCCAAAATAAAGATTTGAATGACAGTGAACTTCCTTTTTATTCTGTGAATCCTCACCTGAGGATACTTCTCCGCCACCCCCCCCCCTCCTTTTTTTAGGGAAAGTAGAAGAGAGAGGAAAAGACAGTCAGAACAGGTTTGGCTCAGTGGATAGAGCGTCGGCCTGCGGACTGAGGGTCCTGGGTTCGATTCCGGTCAAGGGCACGTACCTTGGCTGAGGGCACATCCCCAGTGGCGGGGGGGTGGGGGGTGCAGGAGGCAGCTGATGGATGTTTCTCTCTCATCAATGTTCCTAACTCCCTATCTCTCTCCCTTCCTCTCTGTAAAAAATCAATTAAAAAAAATATATATATAAAAGACAGAAACACATCAATTGGTTGCCTCCTGCATGTACCCCAACCAGGGCCTGGGCCAGGGAGGAGCCTGCAACCAAGGTTCGTGCCCTTGACTGGAATCGAACCAAGGACCTTTTGTTCTGCAGGCCAACACTCTACCCACTGAGCTAAACCGGATAGGTCTGACAGTGAACTTCTTAACAGAACTGGATTCAAGAACTACAACTTTTGAGTTTCACAATCTAGAATTTCTACTCTCTGCTAAATAATCAATCAAATATAGGGCAGAAAATATACATCTTCAAATACAAAGATGCACAAATGACATCCCACCCACCATTTCTTGTGAGGTTACAAGAGGATGTGCCCAGCAAAACAAGGCAAGAAACCAAGAAAGAATGGGTCCAGGAACAACAGCTTTGAGCCAGGACAGCAGCCAAAGGAAAGACATCACCATGGTAACAACGGGGCAGTTGAGACACAGCCCATGGTGCTCACGAAAGGAAAAGGACTGAGGTCTGAGAGCGGTCTCCAAGCAAACTCATGACTTCATAGATAAGTGAGCCTTTGCTTTAAAACAAAACTATACACATAAAACCAAGGTAAAGAGAAGAAAACAGACATCTAGTGATTGCTGGGTAGGGGAAGAGGGAGAGGCTGTGCAAGAAAATAAAACGGGGTAACGGGTTACCTCTAAACTGGGAGGACAGTCAGGAAGTCAAAGACGAGGCCCCCACTGGACACGGCAAGAAATAGCAGAATGAAGACAATTAAGAAACAGGGAAGGCTATCAGAAGAAATAGCAAAAAGAAAGAAAAGCAACTGTTTCTATTAGTAGGCCCAAGGCGGAGGATTGAGGAAAACAGAGGGTTATACTTTCCATTATTTAAGTACTACTTGATTAAAATAGTGTACATGTTTTAACTTGCTAAAAATAAAATGCTTGCCAATTCTTTGACCACAGTGAGGCTTTAATAACTACTGAACTAGGATTTGTCTGAGCTGTGTGATTCATGTGCTTACAATGGAAAGCCTTCCCCTGAAGGGATTACAAACAGCACCGGAGGGCAACGGTAAGGTTACTCCTCCAACCAACCCCTGAGCACTTCAGCAATAAGATCACTCACTGAGAATTAAACCTCAAACCAAACTGGATAACAGAGAAACTCTGAAACTCATCGTAAAGAGATGAGTGACGTTAGACTATGATCTGACTCCGGACAGCTTAAGGGCACTGTAATATACATTAAGAAATACTGTGTTAATCACGAAGGGGGCGTGTTCAGCAAGAGCTGCACAGAAAGAGGAGGTAACACTGGTGTGTCTCCTGCCTTGTTTAGGTTCAGAACATGTTAAGTTCCGAGAAGGGAGGGCTAGTGCATCTTCGAAATAAAGCAAGTCCAATGTATATTAATCCTTATAATAAGTCAGTGATATCATCTAACTCCTTGATCTAATCCCATTCTCATCAAGCATACTTCTGACAATACTTTCCATGTAATCCATGTAAATATGCAAATAAGAATGCAAAAATCATAATGAGTATTTGATTCACTTAATGGTTATACTTCCCATCAGCATCATTTTATTTTCTCTATCAATCTCTGTGACCTTAATTAATGCTTCCTGTCCTGGAAGATGAACCCCTCCCCCCCCGTTTTTTATTTTTTTACTAGAGGCTCGGTGCATGAAATTCGGGGGGGGGGTGGTCCCCCTGAGTCCAGCCTGCAACCTCTCCAATTCAGGACCCTTTGGGGGATGTCCAACTGCCAGTTTAGGCCCGGACATCCCTCTCACAATCCTGGACCACTGGCTCCTAATCGCTCATCTGCCTGGTCTCCCCCAACTGCCCACCACACTGGCCTGGTTGCCCCTAACTGCCCCACCCCTGCTAGCATGGTCACCTACATTGTCCCCCCTGCCGGCCTGGTCACCCCACGAAGCCTGCTTGTTCAGTCGTTTGGTCATCCCTCATTAACCCCCCTGCCGGCCTGGTTGCCCCACACAGCCTGCTTGTTCAGGCGTTTGGTTGTCCCTCACTCACCCCCCTGCCAGCCTGGTCATAGGCAGCCATCTTGTGAGGGCATGACAGTCAATTTGCATATTACCTCTTCATTGTATAGGATTGATTAAGGTATTATATGTGTCCTGATCCCCACTCATGCCCTCATACCCCCCCCACCCCCCTCTCGGGTGTCTGTGTCCACTGGTTAGGCTTATATGCAAGCATACAAGTCCTTTGGTTGATCTCTCCTCCTTACCCCCACCCTTCCCTACCTTCCCTCTGAGGTTTGACGGTCTGATCAATACTTCTTTGTCTGTGGATCTGTTTTGCCAGTCAGAGAAAGAGAAATATCACATGATCTCACTCATTTTTGGAATATAATGAACAACATAAACTGATGAACAAAAACAAAAACAGATGAATACCTCTTGCTGTGCTATTCAAAACCAGGATTATGACCTTGCAGGCTCACACAAATTAACAGAGGGATTGCCAGAGAGGTGACTGAGGACCCAGCAGGTTTCTCCCTTTTCTTTACACCAAAATGGGTGAAAAATACAACTTTTCACATAGACATCGGAAGTAAAAGAAACTACAAAGTTAATGATGCTTTTGCCACAATTCTTACAACTTGTGTTTAGCATTTCTGAACTACAGAGTTTGCAGCAGCGACTGCCACCAGGCGGCAGGCTGACGGGAATAGTGCTACTTCCAGGCCGCAGAGTAGCTGCCAATATCTTCTCTTCACTTGTTTCCACTGACATAATAAAAACCTATTTGGGACTAAATAGCACAATCAGGTGCCCTCACTACATTTTCTTGCCAATTAAACCGAGAAGGAAACACAACTTACATGGCACTGTGGTTCCAAATCTAGTGGGATTCAATACTATGAACCTGTTTTTCAAGCTTCTCCGTCCCACACCTTGGGCTCCTATTAATACTAACGTCCTTCGCTGGAAGGGAGGCATTCTGGCCACCTCCTCGTAGATCTGGATTTCATGACGGTCAAATTCTGCAGGTAAAGGAAATGGCAAACACACAGTCAACTGCTTTTCATGTGGCTAAGAAACTGCTGCTATTCTGTTCAGTAATGACTTAATAGGCATGATAGTGAAATATCAGTCCAGATTATTTTACATTTTGATTTAAACATCTGCTGCCATCCATTTGTTTCTTAAAAATTTGTCCAGACAAGCTAGAAAAATGCCCATGCTTTATCCTTATCAGGTATTCTACCCATAAAACCTTCTTATCAATTCGTGAGTAGAAATAATTCCTTTAATATAAATAATCTGGTGACAAATAGTTTATATAATTTATTCAGCTAAAAACTGTATATCAAATATGGAGGACAGCAATTTACCTAGCATGGCGACTTCAATAAGTCCTTATAGAATGAGTGTGCCCTTCCAGTGTTATAAATGAATAAGTACTATCTTGGTGACTGCAAATACGTTTAATAAATGCATATAGACAACATACTGACATTTAAATATTTAGATTCTGAAAATATGTATAAAATAAAATATAGGATCCAAACACTTTCCAAAACTATATTCATAGTCAATGGTAAAATTACAAATTTTCTATTTTATAAGAAAGGCTTAAGAACACATATTTCATGAATAGTTAGGCTAAACTGAGTATGAAATATTCTACTGCCATCATTAGGGCTATAACTCTCAATCTATAGCAAGAATACTTCTTAGGTTATTTTAACAACAACTCTTTGCACAGTTTCCCCACAGCAGCTAAACCAATTTTTTGGTGAAGAGCCCATTTTCTCCTTATGTATTATATCCCAATTTACTCTGCTATCATCTCCCTTAGAGGATTTAGTTCATTACCAGTGGCGAGGCAGTTCTGAGGTCAAGAAAGTGCTTTAAAATGAACAATCCTCCGAGTAAGCCTCCAGAGCTGCGCGTCACTCCCTCGGCCACTAACCTGAAAGAAGTAACTCCGGCGGTTGTCATATTTATCTTTCCTGAAGGCTAAAAGGTTTAAGAAAGAGTCCTCCTGGATCAAACTAAGATTCATTTGGTCAATAATATTTTCCCAACAGAGCCATGGGCAGGCAATGTTATGCCTAAAAATAGTTGCCTTTAATCCTAACTCTTTCATACCTTCATAAAGGCATTTTGCTCTTTAGAAATGACACATAAATTATCAAAATTCTCTGAACAAATAGTTTCAATTATAAGATTGCTCCTTTATTAATATAAGCATCCTAAACAGTTCACTGTGTTGTAAACTGTACTCATAAAATAAGCATATTGGTGATTATACAAGTATATATAACATCAGGATTTAAATAATGTCTTCATATTAAATTGTGCCATGCGTTCACATGCCAACCCCTTTAACTGTGTATTAAACTGAATTATATTCACTGAAAATTATATATGTAGTCTTTACGGTACACCGATTAACAACATAAAGCTATTTCACTGGGACTTCTCAAAAAGTACTGCAAACACACCTGCATTTCTGGTGGTGAGATACATCATCTTTTTCTTTTTTTTGCTACTTATGGTTCCACAAAAAGGTCCTGAAGGATGAAAAGACAAATATAACTTGAACAGAATGTCAACGTATGATATAATTGCCCAGTGGATTGGACAGGGGAGGGAGCATGATCTTCCCAGTGTTGCATCCTACAAAGCAGAATGGGGCAGGTGAGCCACTGAATTCTGGTACCATACCAGCAGTTGGCAGAAAGGGATCAAACAGTTTACTTCTGGGAGAGACACAATAAAGCAGATGGGAGAGATTAATTCTAGACATACAGTAAATAAAGTCACTTGCTCATTCAGATGAAAGAGGCAAAGAAAGGTGTCCACAAAGGACAACTTGTTACTTATTATGTGAAGCTCATCACCTGAATTGTCCCAGTCTCTTCTAACAAATGCCTTTCTCTTCTCTTCCAGGAACTGGCTTGGAATGAGACCAGCGCTTCCTCCCTCTTTTACATGGCTAGCCTAGAATCAAATTAATGAATTGCATATCTCAGTGACCAAAACTTGAGACGATATTCTAAAAAGTAGAACAAGCAGTAGTCAGTAAAAAATACCACATTTGCTCTTAAGACTGACCTTGAGATTTAAATCCATGGCATTGTCAAGTCATTTAAACACTTTAGCACTGAGGAATCAACTGGCACCCAGTCAACCCACCCACCATCTGTAAGAAAATTTTGGGACCAAAATAAAAAAGTTCACAGGCTCTTTAAATTATTAAAACTTTTAATTTCTAACACTAAGTTAGTCAAAGAATAGAAAGGAACAAATGCTAGTCTATGTGTTTACAGGACATTTTATCTAGCATCCTTGAGTAAGATATTACTATCAGCCTTAATCCTACTATGTTGGTATTTCCTGAGGCCAAATCAAAGAGAAAGACAGCATGGGGAAAACAGACGGGAGCATTTAATTCGCTATCAGCAATCTGAGTATCCTGAGAAACAGTAAGTTTAAAAGAGTAAAACTTCATCTAACTTTCAAAGTAAAACCCAAAGAAGTGCAAGTTTAATACAGGAGGCTGGAGAACTGGCTACCAGTGGCTTATCCTGCAAAGTTAGTGACTTTGTTCTAACAGACTAGCATTAAAAAAATCCGGTACATTTTTAGCAATTAAAATCCTGAAAAAAAAAAAAAAGAATGAAAGAAATAGACCACAAAATGCAGGAAGAAACTGAGATAATGGTGAAAAGGATTAGATGAGAGATGGCATTCAAAAAGTAGGAAGAACAAAAGACGATATTTGAAAAGTTCAATAAAGGAAACAGCCTCCGAAGGCAGAATTTCTCAGGTGAGCAGTCTAAGAAACTCAGTGGAAACTTCTTGAAATCATGAATTCTATTTAATTTACTCGTTTCTTAGTTTTCTAAGCTGTTGCACAGTGTAGTTGTACAGATTGATGTCTTAATTTAAATATAAGGACACACCAGTGAGACTGTTCTCATTCTTGTAATTTATTCCCCTCAGAAGCCACTATAACCTCTGAGAGCTAATGTGGGTTTCTGGTATCTCAGTCTGATTTAGGGTTTGGAGTTAGGTGCTGGCCCTTTTCTCTCACAATTAGTTCTTCAACGAGACTCTGACAGTTTAAGGGAGTTTAGACTTTCCAATCTATTAGTTTTCTCCAGTTCTGAACACTGTGGTTGTTGGCCAATGTAAACAATGACAAAAACAGACTTATGCCTGCTAGAGATTTCTGAAAGCTGTATTAAGGGAAGGAAGAAGAACATTATCACACAGCTTTGGAAAAGGGAAGGGGCAAAATACAGTGGTAACACACATCTTTTCCATAAACACAGAATTCAAACCATGACCAAAAACCACACTGACAATAAAGCACGCCTTCATTTCTCAATAAATGAGAAGAGGTGGGCAAATAGATTGAAGAGCTTAAAAATTATGCTTTATTTGCCATGAAAGTATTTAGAGGGAAGGGAAACAAGAGAAAGACTACTACAACCACAATAAAAGACTCCTTAGTTAAAACAAAAATAATGAAGAGGAAGGACCCCAAATGAGTTGTTCCTGCCTAATTCTGTATCTTACTGCACTCACCCATGGGGAGCACCACCAGGTCTAATCCCTAAACCAGCCTGGCACCACAGGCTAGTTAATTCTGCTTTTATTAACAGCCATTCACAAATCCCCTCTCACTTTGGTCTTCTGTCCACAGAACTAGCAGCCTGCAGCCGGAGTCGGTTATGCAGGTAAAACCGTTGGAATGAATGCTAATACTTCTCTCCTGAATATGCATATATTGGCCACATTAAGGTTGAAAATAAAAAAGCAGGTGAGGAACTTCTGAGCAGCACACTCACCTGCCACCAATTTGGATCTTCTCTGTTTACAATCTGAAGAATTTCTCCTTTTGAAAACTTCAATCCTGCTTCTTTGCAGGGTATCAGATTATCGTTGTATGGGTTATAATCAAAATGACATTTCACAAATACCTAAAACACACAATTAAAAGTACTATTAAAACAATGAAATGAAAACAATTAAAAGTACTATAGATGCACCATTTATCACAAGATTTTTAAAATCTTTTTTTCAAACCACATCAATTTTATTTTAATTGATAGTGTATTTAATACTTCAACTATGGAAATAGTTTCTCTCAAATAAAAATTAAATTATTAGAACATCAATAACTTGGTATCAGAAAAAAAATGAAATAAACATTAGCACCACATTAACATCCTAAACAATATATGCAGTTGATTTAAGATATATATTTCAGATATTTAAGGACTGACTTTTTGAAAGGGCTCTGAAACCAAAATTAAATAATGAAAGTTCATGTTCAAGTCAGACCCAAAATATATTTAGTAACCTTAAAAAGTAACCACATAGACTTACCAGTACACTGGACAAAATTAGTGTGGAAAATACTTTTTCTGGAATCATCTTGCTCTGATTTAAATTATCAGTATTAAGTTAAATAAATACTGAAAAAGCCTGGAAACTATTTTAAATTTATTTAATTATACCAATTTCTTTTTCTCTGTTTTATCAATAAAGTATGTCAGTTACCAGTTAGCTATGATCTCCAGTATCTAGAATATTTTGCTTAGTCATTTAATTTGAATTCTAATTAAGCTAAGCATTTTCAGTATTTGATGGCAAGTTCAGACAGATTACTTTCTTAAAACAATTTTTTTCATGCATATATATAGAGATTCAAATTTTATCTTCTAAAGAACTTACTTAGCATTAATCAGCAGGTAAACTTTAACAAGCAGGAAAACACATAATTAGTCAAAATAATGTTATTTTTCTACTTATCATATTTCTGTAAATATAACCACACAAGATATTCAAATAACACAAGCAGATACATTATATTATTATTAGTAGTAAAATGCAATATTGTGGATGCATATTGGAAAATTTGATAAAATTTTAGTTATTTATAATTAAATGATTTTCAAAGAAAGCATTCTGAACATTTTCAATAACTTTGGAAATGCTAAATATTAATGCTTAAAAATCAGTAAGCCAATAATTTTTTATGATATACAATTTTAGAAATAGCTAAAATGCAAGCACACAAGTAATATTAAGCTTGCCTAAAATGTGACAACTGGCTAAACTGACAACAGCATGCAGCTCAATGATTTGGCAATGGAGAAAATCCAAAATGATTAAGTTTAATCAAGGTAGATTTAGTTGTCTGATAGGACAGAAAAGTGGAGCAGCAGAGAATACCCTGAAATAACATCATACCTGACGGACGCGGGCTGGATGCCTCTCCATATTGATGCCACTCTAAAAATACATTTTTCATTGCATAAATAAAGCCAGGCTTTAAAGGGATAATGAATCAACAACATATAAACAAACACTGGCCTATTTTATTACTTCACTCATTTAGTCAAGCAACTACTTCCCAAAAGAATTGTCCATATCTGAACATTATAAACAAAGCAGCAAAAAGATAGAGGGGTTTGAGATGAGGCACAGAAAAAGATGAATATGCAAAGTTGAAAAAATACTGGGATATGCCTTACTTCTCAAGAAAGCTGCACTGAATGAATAATAAGCGACCCTGTCATCTAACCATGCCTGTTTATTATCTGTGGACAGAATATGTTTTGCAACCATAAAGCTTACACTTTCTGAGGAAGTCCAAATTTCAAACATTCATTCCCCTATTCCCATCAAATTGTTTTGAAAATGTTATCATTTGTGGAACAAAAATTATACCTTTCAAATGTAAAGAATTCCTAGAAGAAATAATTTTTATTTATTAATTTATCAAATTAATTTTGAAACATATTAAACTGGCTTTACTTTGAACTTTGAAAATTTGTCTGAAAAAAAATTAATGAATTCAATCTTTGAGCTAAACATTTTGTTGGAGAAACCTAGATGGCAGCATAGGTGAACACCTAAACTGCTGCCTCGCACAATGATTTCAAAATTACAACTAAAAGATGGAATGGGCCGAAACCGGTTTGGCTCAGTGGATTGAGCGTCGGCCTGTGGACGGGGGGGTCCCGGGTTCGATTCCAGTCAAGGACATGTATCCTGGTTGCAGGCACATCCCCAGTAGGGGGTGTGCAGGAGGCGACTGATTAATGTCTCTCTCTCATCGATGTTTCTAACTCTCTATCCCTCTCCCTTCCTCTCTGTAAAAATCAATAAAATATATTATAAAAAAAAATGGAACGGAAACCATCCAGAACCACAGGAAAGCTGGCTGAGTGAAAATTCTACAACTAGAAGGAAAGAGAGGGATTCACGAAGACTCAGAGGAGCTGTAAAAAGCTGAGGTATGGAGACACGCTGGTGGAGAGGATGGGCGGAGGAGGGTCTGGCTGGCTTCCTCTAGCGGGAGGGACACGGAAAATCCTGACTGCACTGAACCTCAGTTCTGGGCAAGACTCATATGGGGTAGTCTGGACTATTGTGAAAAGGAGGGAGTGCAGGGAAACTTAGGGGAGCTGCGAAAGACAGAAGTCTAGGGGCTCACGAAAGTGTGCGTGAAAGTGCACACCAAGTGCTGACTGCTGATTGTGCCTGGCTTCCTCTAGTGGGAGGAAAACAGAACCTCCCAATGGCACTGAACCCCAGTTTTGTGCGAGAACCTGGGGACCCAGACTCATACAGGTCCCTAGAGTGCACGGAAACTCAGGGGAACCAGAAAGGCAAAAGGCAGAGGTCTGAAGGCAAGCGCACATGCGCAGACACAGCTGATCCTCACAACCAATTGGCTTGGAGGTCAACTTCCCCCAGTGATACCAACAACAATCAAGAATTAACTACAAGACTGTACACACAGTTCACAAAGGGGTGCACCAAGAGTGTCCACCTCAGGTAACTGGGGAGGCAGAGCTACTGGGCCACAAAGGACACGTAGCACACAAAACTACTCTACCAACTCAGGGAAGCAGCGACATATGCGGAGACAAAAGAACAGATCATAAACTAAATAAATGGAGGAAAACAAACAACTGGATATAGAGTTCAAAACCACAGTTATAAGGTTTTTTAAAAATTTCCTAGAAAAAATGGATAAATTTAGCGAGACCCAAGAGGAGATGAAAAAGGACCAACTGGAAATTAAGCATACACTGACTGAAATAAAAAATATTATACAGAGACCTAACAGCAGACTAGAGGAACACAAGAATCAAGTCAAAGATTTGAAATACAAAGAAGCAACAACAACAACAAAAACTCCACTGGAAAAGCAAAAAGAATAAAAAAATATGAAGATAGTATAAGGAGCCTCTGGGACAACCTCAAGTGTGCCAACATCAGAATTATGGGGGTGCCAGAAGAGAGAAACAAGATACCGAAAACCTATTTGAAGAAATAATGACTGAAAACTTCCCCCACCTGGTGAAAGAAAGAGACTTACAAGTCCAGGAAGCACACAGAACCCCAAACAAAAGGAATTCAAAGAGAACCACACCAAGACACATCATAATTAAAATACCAAGAGCAAAAGACAAAGAGAGAATATTAAAAGCAGCAAGAGAAAAACAGTTAATTACCTACAAGGGAGCACCCATAGGATTGTCATCTGATTTCTCAACAGAAACTATGCAGGCCAGAAGGGAGTGGCAAGAAATATTTTAAGTGATAAACAGCAAGAACCTACAACCAAGATTATTCTACCCAGCAAAGCTATCATTCAGAATTGAAGGGCAGATAAAGAGCTTCACAGATAAGAAAAAACTAAGAGTTCATCAACACCAAACCAGTATTATATGAAATGCTAAAAGGTGAAGAAGAAAGAAGAAGAAGAAAGAAGAAAGAAGAAGAAGAGGAGGAGGAGAAAATGGTAAAGGTAAAAATTATGAACAACAAATACATATCTATCAACAAGTGAATCTAAATATTCATTAAAAATCTGATGATCAGAATAAACTGGTGAATATAATAGAATTAGGGGCATAGAAAGGGAGTGGACTGACAATTCTCAGAGGGAAAAGGGTAAGGGGAGTGTGGGGAGAGACTGGACAAAAATCATACACCTATGGATGAGGACAATGGGGGCGGAGGTAAGGACAGAGGATGGGGTGGGAGCCAGGTGGAGGGGAGCTATGGGGGAAAAAAGAGGAACAAGTGTAATAATCTGAACAATAGAGATTTATTAAAATTAAAAAACCCCAACATTTTGTAATGACCTTACAAGTCATTAGATATTTG
Organism: Lasiurus cinereus; assembly: GCA_011751065.1. Classification (NCBI taxonomy): domain Eukaryota; kingdom Metazoa; phylum Chordata; class Mammalia; order Chiroptera; family Vespertilionidae; genus Lasiurus; species Lasiurus cinereus. Next base: position 3,463,545 of record JAAGEH010000307.1, read on the forward strand.
TCAGGTATAATTACATTTTATTAAGTGCATTTTTAAGTTTTTCACTAAGAGGCTATGGATGTTAACTATTCATCCGTTATTAAAAAGTTGCTAAACATAACCTAAAATATTTCAATACCATATTCTGAATGACTAACAACATAAAGAAGATGCAAGAAAGAAAAGGAAATACAAATGGCTTTTAAACACAGGAGGAGATACTCAAATTCACTCAGAATAGAAAAAAATTAAAATTATATTATAACATTTCTTCCTGTCAGATTAGCAGCTAGGTCTATGGGCCAAGAGCCATTTTTCTAACAGATTGGTGAAAAAACTGGTTCAATCCCTTGGGAGGACAATTTGGCAATAACTATCAAAATCACAAATGCAAAAACCTCCAATTTGGCAACCCACCTTTGGGAATGTATTCAACAGCAATGCTACTCAGTGTATACAAAGTGACTTATGTAGAAGACACTTTGCAACTGACTGAAAAAGATCAGACACAACTTACTTAACAATAGAGACAGATTAAACAAATAATGGCAAACCTATGTAATATAACAATGCAGACATTAAATTAAAAAGGGAGGATATATTTCAACAAGCAGACTATGTACCAAAAAAAGGAAAGATCTTCAAGATAACATAGTTAATTGAAAAACAAACAAAAGAAAAAAAACAAGGTTCAGAGCGTGCATACTATATTATGTAACCTTTTCATTAAAAAGGAGGTGGAAGGGGAAAAAGAATATATAATTTTTACTTATTTGCATATGAATGAAGAAACCCTGGAGAGATACAAATAACATGGTATCTTATGGAAAGAGTGAGGGTTAAGTTGGTAGAGGATTAGGAGGGAGATTTTAACTGAATATGAATTCATATTGCTTGAATTTTGAACTGTGGGAATGACTCATTTATCCAAAAATTAAATTTTTATGGTAATAAAAGATAAAATTATTGACTCCTGCTTCTGAGATGAAATAACAAGGAACCTCCAATCTGAAACAATTAAGAAACTGGATAAAATATATGAAACATTTGTCACGCTATCAGACAGTGAAGACGGTGTTTCCTAAAAAGTGGGGACGAGGTGAGCTACACCCGGATCCAGCTAACTGCACACAGTTTCCACTTGCAACTCCGAAAGGAAAAGCTGGTGGGGCGGGCGCTCACCAAGCTGAGGAGATGAGCAGGAAGACCAAGATGACCTCACACGGGGCTCATGGCCTCGAATTGCACATCATTCAGATCAGTTCACCAACTGGAGAACTTACAGAGGAATTTAGGCCAACGTCCTAGCTATGAATATTACAAAAATGTATTTTTCCCGCAAAAGTCCATACGGTCATTGTGAGCTGGTAAGAATTCCGGAGTTTGGACCACAGGCGCTAGCATCTTTCTAAGTATCAAAACCAGCACGTAATTTTAAAAAGGAAGTCTTTGGCTCCTCTACTTTTCCAAATGGAAATGTGCCAATTCATGTTTCTTTTCTTTAAAGACAAGCTCTCTACCTTCATTCCACCTAAGTTTATTATAAGCCTATATAATAAGTCCAATTTACATACTAAAATCATGACTAAATATTGTACTCTACCCTCTGAACAACCATATAAAACATGTATTCAACATATTATTTCAAAGAATTGCATAGAAATACAAAAACTAGCCTTTTACACTAGTAGCATTTAGGTTAAAAGAAAACAATTTCACTCACACATGAAACAATAAATTTCTAAAATAAAATCAACAATTAAAGATATCTATAACACTGGTAGGTATTTCCCATTTCTACATTATTTAGGCTTGAAAACCCTCTTCTCAGTTCTAACATTCTCACCATAATTGTCAACTTCTTCTTTGTAATTAATAATTACTTCATTATTTTTCTGTCTTTACAATTCTATTACACCAGCAATTTTAAACCTTTTTCATGTCATGGTACACATAGACTAATTACTAAAATTCTGCAGCACACCAAAAAATATATTTTTGCTGACAAAAAAAAAAAGGTATAATTTTGATTCATTCACACCATATTTGGTATTGTGTTGTCTGCTGTCATTTTTTATGACAATCTAAAGAAAAAGAGGTCAGTGCCCCTAAGTAAATACTCAGGTATTGCATGGTTTTTGGTTTGTTTTTAAATATAAATGTGTGTGTGTGTGTTTAAATTGATTTCAGAGAGGAGAGGGAGAAAGAGAAAGAAACATCAATGATAGAATTGATTAGCTGCCTCCTGCATATCCCACACTGGGGATTGAACCTACAACTTGGGCATATGCCCTGACTGGAAATCGTAAACTCCTGGTTCATAGGTTGATATTCAACCACTGAGCTATGCTGGGTATTGCATGTTTTAAACGTTCTTGCAGTACAGGGGTTGAAAATTGCTCTTTTAGCCCATCCCACACTAAGATATAGGTGGTGAGAACTACATTACTCTTTCACAGGGGCTGGAACATAACAAGATCAAAAAATATTTGCTAATCCTAACCAGTTTGGCTCAGTGGATAGAGCGTCAGCCTGCAGACTGAAAGGTCCCAGGTTTGATTCCGGTCAAGGGCATGTACCGTGGTTGCAGGCACATCCCTAAGTAGGAGGTATGCAGGAGGCAGCTGATTGATGTTTCTCTTTCATTGATGTTTCTATCTCTCTATCCCTCTCCCTTCCTCTCTATAAAAAAAATTAATAAAATATATTAAAAAGTATATTTGCTAGATTAATGACTAAAAGGCTTTATGGTTTTTCTTACCTAGCTGTATGTTACTGAAATGGTAGTTTGTGGTGTTCACAAAAAGATTTCTTTACTAATTCCTTTATAGTAGTAAGACGAGGTAGTTTAAAATTCAAAAATTCACAAAATAAGGCATTTCAGAATAATTAAATAAGACAATCCCCCCCCCTTTTCTTTAGCAAAAGAATAGCAACTGGTGGCTAGTTATATCCAACAATGTGATTAAAGATAAAAGTAATCTAGAGATTACCCAAGAATCTTATTACCAACCTGTTGAGGAATAATGGAATCTCTATAGCTTGGTAAAATTTTAAGGGTGACACTTCCACTAATATTTTTCAGTAATTCTTGTAATTCCTTTGGATTGTTTCCAACCTCGTGGCCATTGACTTCTTTAATGATATCTCCCACATGGAGCAGACCTTGTCGATCTATCATGCCTCCATGAAGGATTCGGGCAATTACCAGGTCATTATTTTCAACCCTAAAGGTTACACCCTAAAGAAAATAAGGAACGGAATTGTCATTGATTAATACTCAAGAATATATATATTTCTATGTCAAGAGTCTAATATCCTTAAACCGTGTGCAATTGTAACAATATATACCACCCTTATAAAAAGGACTTCCATGGTTAAGTCTTTTTAACCTGAAAAAGTGAAACATATATTACGCTGCATTCCACAGGATAAAGATTACCTCAAAAGAACAAGAAAAGACAGGTATGCCTTGTTTCTGGCTTTTCTTTTTCCCCATTTCACTGTTTTTATAGTCAGGATCAAAAAATAATAATTTTAAGTAGGAAAGTGTAAACTTCACTATGTATAGAACCATCCCTATCGTTTCTACACTTTTTAATAACAACTTTCTTCCATGTTTTGAAACTCCATTAGCAAGCAACCCCAGCTGATTTCTTCAAAGGGCACAGGGAAAAAATACAGTACTTATTTTCTGAAATATTTGCTACCCACTGGCAAACTTCTGGCCTCTATTTCAGTTTAATTTTTATCTTGGTTTAATTTTGAATGCTAAATCAAGTTGAAACAGCATCAGGAGTATATTTTACACAGAGGCCAAAACCCACATAAAACAAATACAAATGAAGTTTTCATAATGATATGAGTTATGAGAGTGAAGAAAATGAGAGCAGGACTGAGCTACAAGTATGGTAGCTTCAGTTTTAAGAAGGCACCAATTTATCTACTCACCAATGGCTCCCCAGCTCTTTTGTGAATACCAAGAATACGAATGGCATCTACTGGTAATAACTGATTATTAACAGAATTATTCATTTCTGGGCTTGATGGAGGAGAATCATAACACTTCGATGCCACAATATCATGGGCTTCCAAGAGTGACTGTAAGGATTCAAAACATAAAGCTAAGTTAAAATTTTTTTCTGACATGTTAAAATGCAAGTTCAAAAACAATAAATCAAAATACAAAGAAGAGCCCGGCTGGCATGCCTCAGTGTTTTGAGCATAGACCCATGAACCAGGAGGTCACTATTCAACGCCCCATCAAAGCACATGCCCAGGTTGTGAGCTTAATCCCCAGTAGGGGGCATGCAGGAGGCAGCTGATCAATGATTCTCTCATCATTGATGTTTCTAACTCTTTTCTCTTCTCTCCCTGAAATCAACAAGAACGTATTTTTTAAAAAAATATGAAGAAGAGAGCAAATGTCAACTGGTTCAGAATATAGATAATTAACATATAGGCTTTATTGATAATTTCTGGCTATTTCATAAAAATATGTGTAAGAGACTAAAGGAATTTTTCAAAAAGAGGGCCCCTCCTTCACCTAGTGGGGAATCAAGCACACAATGAGGCAGGTGCCCTGACTGAGAATGGAACCAGGGACCTGTTGGCACTTGGGTGAATGCTCAAGCCATGCCGGCAAGGTGCTTTCTTCCTCCTTTAGTCAAGGTGCAAGTATACCTAAAAAAATAAAATAAATAAAAATCTGTGCAAGTGGATTATTCCTATAAATGCTGAAGTCACTCAAATCTCTGACCTGGTCGTTGTTTTTACTCTGAAATATTCATTCCTGTGACTTCAGCCACTACTTATATGTTGTTAGTCCCCACTTTTATACCTTTGGTCCAGATCTTTCATTACTTCAGATTTATAGACTGAAAATCTGCCTACAACATTACACAATTATGATAATTTGAAAATCAGAGAGTTAAGCATTGAAGAGGACTGAAACATATTGAATTAATGAAAAATCCGTAACTCCACAGTGCTATTTAAAAAACCAAAGACTGAAAACACTCTTCATTAATACAGACCAACACTATTTTAAATAATTCTTTACTTTGAAAATTGGTAAAGGGAAGGATCAAGCGTTTCACTGACATTTCAGTGGGAAATGCATTACAGAGTAGCTCAATAGCCCACTTGATGAGGAAAAACCCTTTTTATATAAGAACACTAGCTAATAAATGCAGAGTGAGAGAATCTGAAAAATGTCATGTACAACCTCTAATGAAAATATTGATTCAGGCAAGGATTATTAATGTAGGTAAATGGTTGAAAGGAAACAGCATTTGTATAATGCCAGAATAATAGCATACTAGATTACTTCTAGTGGAAAAGCTTTCAAAGGAAGAGTTAGGCTGTCATTGCCCTTAATCAGGGACCAAATTCAGCATCAATAGTGGTGGGCCAACCAGGCACTACACATTTCTGATACAATTTAATTGATGTTGCATCACATCATTTAAAATGAATCTGAGTTCCAAATAATTAACTTGAATACCGACCTTAGACAGAACTTCTGTTTACAGGAAATAGGAAGGATAACTGAACAACACAGAAGGGAAGAACCAGACACATTCAGAAAGTTGGACATGCTATAGGATAATGACCTGACATCTTCTAAAGGTCAACATCATAATCAAGGGAGAGAGAGATGGTCCAACCAGATGCTGCACATGGACCGAGGTTGGAAGCCTGTATGTGCAAACCAGCTGTAAAGAATATTTTGACATCAAATAAAGACATTTGAATATAGCATGTGCACCTGAGACAGAGGTCCACTTAAATGGAAAAGTGGCAATCAATGATTGAAAAGGAATGAATTACACAATACCTTGTGAAAAATGATGTCAATTTGTAAAGAAAAGAAAGTACATTTCTGCACAGAAAAAAATGAGGATAATATAGTAATTTTGGTCATAAGAATACAATATCTTAATTTTTGTATTTTTGCTTGCTATTTTCTAGTTTTATGTATTTATTAAACTTTATATAAATGTATATTGATTACATTGTATGTATTTACTTAAAATATAGCTTGCCTAAAAGCACTACCCAAAGGCTCCTGAGGTATTACAGATCTAACACGGCCTCAACATTCACATGTCCAGTTTCTCCTAGAGTACAGTATTCCTAATCTTAATGATGCCAACTGTCATAGACTCTGTCCTTAATCAACTTCCCACATCTCTCTTCTGCAACTGTCACTGTAACAGTAACCAAGTCATATTGATTTTATGACTTAACACTGGAAAAATCCTCATTTTATACTGTCATCACAATTTCTTGCCTGAGTACTTAGCAATCTAGCTCCATAATCAGACCTCTTCCTGTTAAATGCCTCCTCTCACCCCCACCCATGGTTTTCTACTGTCCTAAGGATCAAGTCCCAATACCTTACTATGTTTTATAAGGCATTAATCAACTAGCCCCTGCATAAAGGGTGTTTCTGATGTGTCCATGTTTTTGTACCTAAGATACTGATTTATGGTAAGAACCGTCTCACTCTAAATCTTCATATTTTACATTAACATTGTTGGAATCAGAAAAAGTCTTTGAGGAAAAAAGCAAGGGGTGCTGCCCGTCAAGATCTTCAGTGGAAAGCAAGTGACACTTTATTTCTCTATCACACAGTCCATTCTTTCCCCTCTAAAATGTAATTATCTCTATCATAAGACAGGTTGCCATATGTGTATGGATATATTTTTTGGGTTGCTATTCTTGTCAATTAATCTATTTTCCAAATGCTAACCCAATACCACACTGCCTTTATTACAGATTTAAAAGAAATCTCCTCTCCTCCCTTTCTCTCTTGAAACTAGTTTTTCTTTGTTAAAATGATTAAATCTTCATTGATACAGACCAATGCTTACATTGCACTTATTTTTTGTATCTATCAAAAGTATGTTATATTATACTTCCTATCCTTACACATTGCTCTCTGATGTCCCAAGGTTATCAACTACACCCCGATCCTAGAAGCAACACTGAAAATGTGTATGACTGGTCACAAGGAGGTTTGGGAAACAGTGGTAGTGAGGAAGAAAAAGCCACTATCATATGGTCTGATAGTGAATCAGATTTGGCTTTTTTTTTTTTTTAATGACACAAAGACAAATCCTTTCTGATGTATTTTTGTGACAGACTTCATAAATTTATGTAATGTGTTTTAGTTACACATGTGTTTTTGTATCCTCAGAATTTCAGATTAAAACATCTATGTTGGAATTTACGTATTGCAAAATATGGATCTAAATAATATTTAAAACCTCATCGCAAACTGGAACTTAACACAAAAGAAGACTAACTGGGAACATAGGGAACTCGGAGAGAAGAGCTAGGAAGTTTACCTGGAAGTGAGGCTCTTTGAGTATACCAACCAGTTCTGCCACATTTTCATCCACGCTGATTAGAGGAGTGATATCTTCAAGAATTTCATTGACTAATTCCAAGTTATTGTCACTGACAGCTTCTAGTTTTGAATCTTCCAGCCTCTCATGAGCCTTTGAAAAGACAATATAGGAAAAGTAATAACACATATTGTTTGACTCCAGACTGTGGTTTTCCTTTTGATTTGCTTCTTTTTATCAAGTTTTAAAAGATATGACTTAAAAGTGTGATTCATTGAAACCAAATTTAATATTTCAATCAGAGGCAATATATAGATTTTTTTTTTTAAGTAAATGTTTTCATGCAGTATAACAAATCTTGGCCTTCATTCCTATTCCAGGCCATAAAAAACTCATTTTTATAATTAAACTATGAAAGAAAAAACAAAATAGGCCATGCCAGGTTGGCATGGTTCGGTGGTTGAGCATTGACCTATGAACCAGGAAGTCATGGTTCCATTTCCAGTTGGGAAAAATGCCCGGGTTACAGGCTCAATCCCCAGTATGGGGCATGCAGCAGGCAGTTGATTAATGATTCTCTCTCATCATTGATGTTTCTATCTTTCTCACCTTTTCCCTTCCTCTCTCTGAAATCAATAAGAAACAACAACAAAACTAAATAGGTCACATGACAATAGAAAACATATTTCTTACTCAATAGAATTTCCTAATGACTTTCTAGTCTAGGCTCAAACTCTAGATGAAGCTGTATTAGGAACATAATCATTATATAAATCACCATTCAGAAAAGCATAAAAATCATTTGGGGAAACTCAAGAGTCCAAATCAGCAAATAAATCAGTTCGGGGAAGCAGTTCTTGAACTGGACCTTGAAGGACGGTGGTATTTCATATCTAAATATCTTAAGCTGTTTTTTATAAATCTCATAAACTTCTCCACATAAAGTGGACCATGACTCACACTGTCACAGAAAACCAGTAGTCCTAATTACCCTTTCATTGAAAGAGTAAAGCAGTTCTACATTCAAACTGAGAATGAACACCATGCAGTCTCCATATCTCAGTGTTCTCTGTGTTTCTGGCAAATGCTTGCAGTCTAGTTCTGAAAATAGCAAATCATAATTATTAAGGTTTAGTGTATAATTGAAACCATGTAAGATGTCAAGTCTTACACATAATATTTTAATGCTGAAGGAAAATCCAAATTTCAAGTGGCCACTATCAATTACACTTTATTTGATACCTAATACTTAAATGTTATTTCTATCATAGAAAGAATACTCAAAGTGAAAAATGCAATTTTTCACTTAAACATATTTTTTCCTAAGTGATTCACAAAGCAAAGCAAGTTTTTAAGTGGATTGGGAGGCTATATCTTAAGCAACATTTTAAAGAAACGCCTCAGAAGAAATTTTAAATCACATGAAATAAACTGATAAAGAAGAAATTATAACTGCTTTTAAATACATACGAATGTCAAAAGACCAAATGTAATTAAATAGAAGGAAAAGTTCCTATTAGATTTAGATAATAAAAAATTAATAAGACTAGACATGCCACAGAGAATGAGAATGGGCAAGCGTGTAATATTCTGAAAGTCTGATAAGAATAGGATAACGAAGACATTCAATACATATCGTGGAATAAATATCAACATTGGAAAAAACTAAAGTAACATAATTAGTTAACTCTTATAAAAAAGCAGAAGAATTACTGTTTTAATATAGATACTTACTTTAATAAATATCTGATTTAGCATAATCAATCTTAGAATATTCTAACTCTCTTATGATAGTATAAGAAAGCTTAGGACAAAAAGAATAACAGTTAACATTTATTGAGGGCTTGTGCCTGTGTGTGTGTGTGTAAAGAACTATATTCTGAGTATAGTGTGAGCAAGTGTATGTGAGTGTGTGTTCAGCAAAACTAGGTATGTTATTATCACCCTCCTTACAGACACAGACACTAATGGCAAAAAGAGATAAGGTGATTTAAGTTCACAATGCTAGTAAGTGGCAGGGTCTGGTAGTATAACATCAAGGCTTGAGCTCTTACCTATATAACTTATATGACTTTTTCACTATATAGATAGCCATGCTAACATCACCTTGTTGTTACAATGGCAAATGGGATTTTTTTTTTTAATATATAGCTTTTTAGCTCTAAGATTTTGTGAAAGAAATTTAAAGTCAGAATTTATTTAGTAGATTTTAAGAGACAAGAGTACCAACTGGAATTTACCTAATAAAACCAAGGACAAAGGAAACTCTAATAGATGGGTCACATGCATTTGAATAAATGGGTCTTGTTTCCTTTAAGAAAAAGCACTACTAGAAAGCTAGCATAATTCAATAAAAATATATGTCACCTGCCCCAAGTGCTTGGAAGAACACACAATGACTGGCGTAGCCTTCTTGTATGGCCAGTTCTGAGAGCCTTATTCACCACCGCACCTTAGAAAAATAAACTGCAGAGTTCCAAGTATTTCACCCAAGCACAGTCCAACCATGCTTGCAAACAAACAAACAAACAAAAAAAACCTTTTTAAACAAGAATTGTGGGCTATATCTAAAGTGGCAAATACTATTGTCTATTAATGATAATAGAAAAAGATGAAATGTACGATAAGATTAATGTTGGCGCCGGGCCTCTAGTATATATATAAAACTTCCAGTTGGGCAATCTGCAAGTGGCTACCTAGGAGCCAAAACCTTTATATCATGTGATCTTAGAAAGATTAAGTTTATGAATGAAATAATCTGCATCATTAATTAGCTCTTACCAATGGAAAAGTTGGTAAAAGGTATGGTTTTTCAGAAGTCTCAGGAAAAACAAGTGGCTAAAAATGATCAAAGGAGAGGGTGAAATCAATATTCTGGGAATGACAAATGGCTATGTGAAAAAAGATCAGAGAGCAAGAACCATTTGATGAACCGGAAGACTGGGAGGGCAGGGCTGTGAAGGAGTAATGCACTAAGCTTTAGGGATGTATATAAAAATTATTCCAGGAAAATAGTATAAGAGAAAAAAACTGGGCCAAAAATAGCTATAAAAGATGAATGAGTTAAAAGAGATTATTACAGAGCTGATATGGAAATAGACTTAAAATACCAGGGTTATTCAAGAGAAAATAAGATTTCAAAAAGTACTAGATATAAGAAATAAAAAAATAGGTGCATGATCTAATATAAAAAAAAGAAAACCAGCCCCTGAAATTTATATAATTTTAATATCCAATAACTTCAATTTTTTTTAAAAAGAAAAGAAAATAGTAAGTCAGCATTTTGCTATTATTAAAAATGAAGATAGAGCCAAGATCTTTTTCATAGGGCCCACTACACTAAAACATAATGGTTCAGTTATGTTTTCCCTAAAATTTTAAATGTGTTGTAACAAATTTTGATGTATACTGAGATTTCATTATATGGTAAGTGTTATTTGCTAACTAAGCCTCAGTTCTAACAGTAATATCTGAAATATTTTTTACCTCTGTAAAAATACTTTTAAAAAATAATTTAGTAATCTTATGAATAAACCAATATACCTTAGCAAGTGATTTTACGATTGGATTCTCCATAATCCCCTTGAGGAAAATTAGGTCTATTTCTTCTGCTCCCGTAGATGAGGGCAGCTCCGTAAGGTTATCCAACACTTGCTGCATTTCTGCTGAGATAAAAACAACGTATTAAAAAAATCTTTGGTGAGCACACAATGCAATGTAGAGATGATTTATTATAGAACTGTACACTTGGAACATATGTTATTAACCAATGTCACCTCAATAAATTTTAAAAAGCCTTAAATTCCAAGTCATTATGAAATATGATTATAAAATAATTTAAATAAGAGGGCATTAACAATGAACACTCTTTTGAAAAATCACATTTTAAAAAATTGAATTGCTAAATGTTATGTTTCAAATTGACTTCCCATAATTAGTAGCAGGACAGGCTTTTACATTGTAATTTGGGCTTTATCCGGCTACCTTATAATTTTACACTTATTTATAACTTCAAGTTAAAAAACATTATTGAGGCAGAAGTAAGAAATTTTAATAAATAAATTTTAAAAAATATAGTAATTAGTAATCAAGAAACTTCCCATAGCCCTAGCTAGTTTTGCTCAGTGGTCAGAGGATCTCAGGTTCAAATCCGGCCAAGGACAAGTGCAGGAGGCAACCAATCAATTTGTCTCTCTCACATTGATGTTTCTCTCTCTCTCTCTCCCTCCCTTCCACTCTATCTAAGACAATAGGAAAAAATATCCTCGGGTAAAAATTAACATAAAAAAAGAAACTTTCCATAAGCCCAGAATCAGATGGCTTCATGTGAATTCTATCAAATATTAAAGAATTAAAACCAATTCTTCACAAACTCTCCCCCAAAAAAGGAGAGGAGGAAACACTTCCCAACTATTCTGTGAGATACCAAATCCAGACAGACATCACAAGAAAATGACAGTCAATATCATTTATAAATGAAGATATAAAAATCCTTAATAAAAAACTAGCCAACTGGATCCAGCAACACCGAAAAAGATTTTATACAATGACTAGAACAATTTATTCCAGGAATGCCAGAGTGGTCCATCAACATATGAAAATCTATCAATGTAATACACTGTACTATTAATAGGACAAAAACAAAAAAACCACACAATATCTGGATAGACAAAAAACACTTGACATAACCCAATATTCTCTAATGATTAAAAACCATTAACAAAGAGAAGGGAAATTTTCCCAACTTGATAAAGAAGATCTATGAAAACTTCCAAGGCTTACATGATACTTAATGGGGAAAGACTGAACAAGGCAAGAAAGTCTACGCGTGCCACTTCTACTCAACACTGTACTGGAGGTTCTAGCTGGAACAGTTAGGCCAGAAAAGGAAATAAAAGTCACTAAGATTGGAAAGGAATAAGAAAACTATCTCTTTTTTTTTTGACATGATCTTATATATTTAAAATCTTAAGGAATATACAAATACATTAGAATAAATGAGTTCAGCAAGATTACAGGATACAAGGTCAAAATACAAAAATCAACTGTGTTTCTGTACACTAGCATTGAACCTGAAAATGAAATTAAGAAATCATTCCTTTTACAACAGTATCAAAAATAAAATAATTATTAATAATGTAACAAAAGAAGTGCAAGATTTGTATACTGGAACTATAAAATGTCATTTAAAGAAGACAAAAAACAAAAAGATATCCCATATTCACAAACTGTTACGATGGCAATGGCAATATAACAAACTGATCTACAGATTTAATGCAATCCCTATCAAAATCTCAGATGCCTGTTTGTTTTTGCAGAAATTGGTAAACTGATTCTAAAATTCATATGAGAAATGCAGGGGACACAGAATAGCCAAAAAGTTTCAAAGAGAACAAAGCCGGGAGAGCCATACTTACTTTCAAATCTGCCTAAGCGCTACGGCACTCAAGAAAGGCCTAAAGATATAACTGAGAATCCATAAATTCATTGTCAACTGATTTTCAACAAGGGTGACAAGACAATTCGGTGAAGGGAAGAATCATCTTTCCAAAAATGGTACTGGGATATCTGAATACACACACATAAGAGAGTGAAGCTAGAAACACACACCCCTACTTCATTCAGTATCATTTTTCATTTCATTCAGTTTAATTTTACTAATTTTATCTTCTCTTCATAATTCTTTAGAATAAATCTAATATTGTAGTTGTCTGGTTGTAATATATGCTACTTTTATTAAAATAAAACATAAATATTAAAAGTCAAGTTAGTGGCTTATCATGAAATATAGCAGCTCTCTGTTCCATACTATCTGCCCCTTTCCAACTTATCCCACCTCTCCAAAAGTAACTACTTTGATTTTAAGTTTCTTTTAATCACATCTTTTTCTGGATAAATGCTCACATTGCTACGTTTTAATTTACTGCTCAGACCTTACCCATTCATTTTCTGTCAGACCTGCCCACACAGCCATGTTTTCTGGCCAAAGCTGCCTTGGTTTCCCCAATGAGGAAATGGCCAAGGAGCTCCAGGAAAGCCGAGCGCACACTACAGGGCGTGTGCCTCAATGATTTTTAAAACACGCAACCCCTGACTACTTGTCAGGGGCAGTGACCTCTTTCCCCATAGATTGTCCAATTAAAAAACAACAGCCAACAAAACAATAGCCGTCGGTGTGAATGGGTTAAAATTACACCTTTTATTTGGGTCAGATAGGCAAAAAATGTATTTTTTGGTGTGCTGCAGAATGTTAGTAGTGAGTTTGTGTGTGCTGTCAGATGAACAAGGTGGAAAATGGCTGCCGGAAACCCATGAAGTTCTGCACTGGGCGGGGAGGCCCTGGCAACTGGCAACCACTGGCTCTTCCGGGTGAACGTGATGCTGGTGAAGGTCGACAGCAGGCAGGTGTTTTACGGCTGCTTGTTTCTGTGCAGAAGCAAATCATGTATGTACTTCTCAATGAAATCTTGAAGAAGACCTCATTTCCCTGTGGGACTCAGGCAACCAAGGACTTGAAGGTGGAGACATACTCAGGGACTGAGGCTTCAGTGTATCGATCAGGAGCCCCAGCCCTTTGCAGAGGACAATGCAGGACGGCCACAGTGGAAACCCCGGACGTCAGCACACGGCCTGTACAGGAGCAAAGCTCCGGGTGCCATCCACGCCAGGCTCCCATTCCCAAGGAGCAAGAACTTCTGCTCCCACCTGCTCGATCTCTGAACACCAGTCCCCCCTGTGAGGCTGCGCCTCCTGGACAAGCGGCTGGAAGGCCCTCTGGGGGACACAGGTGTGCAGAAAGAGAGAACTGGCGCTATCGGCAGGCAATGACTGCGTGGGCCACCCTGGCCAAAGCACAAAGTGAAAGCTCTCAGCAACAACACCAGTCAGCAGCCGAGACCTCACCCCGTCTCCTGAAGTCTCCCCAACACCAAGCAGTGACATTCCTCCCCGCCAGTCAGAAGAGGGCTAGTCAACTTCAGCACTTCCACTAGGTGCAGAGCTTTGTGGACAACTGCTAACACACTGGGGAGCACTCTCGCTGGAGATGGAGCCAGACAGACTGCACTGTGCTTGCAGGCAGCCCCCAGCATGTCCGGCTCAGCAGGGGCAGACAGGACCAGCCAAGCCCCATGGAGTCCAAAGCTCAGAGGACCAGTCCCAGCCCTTTATTTTCCCCTGGTGCACTTTTTTTCTGAAGTTGCATTCAGATGTTATTCTTAATGTTCCTGTCGATGCTTCTTTAAACATCCTCACTTGGGCCCTAGCTGGTTGGGTTCAGTGGACAGAGCATTGGCCTGCAGACTAGGGGGGGTCCCAGGTTCAATTACAGTCATGGACATATGGCTGGGTTGCAGGTTCAATCCCCAATGGGGGGCATGCAGGAGGTAGCCAATCAATGATTCTTTCTCATTATTCATGTTTCAATCTCTTTCTCCCTTTCCCTTCCTCTCTCTGAAATCAATAAAAATATATTTTAAAAATAAAACAGAAGTTCTCACTTAGTTTTTATCACAGTTCACTTTCCCTGCTCCAGGCTATTTAATCCCAAAGGTGAAAGTTGGGGTGAGGGGTCTTTGTGTCTTCCGGATCTTCCCCTTTGAAAGACGGGAAGGGGAGGGGAGAGACTGAAATTAAATGGGACCTATTTGGGGCATCTCAGGGTTGCCTGGTGGGAAAGGCAGACAGAAATTGGTGGGGAGGTTAGGTGAGGTGATGGGTCGGTGTAGAACAAGTTGCCCTGGGGCTCCGGCTAAACCAGGATGTCAAAACATTAACACAACTTCTCTGCCGTGCAAGGATCTGTCCTCGCACTTTTGCTCTACACTCTGTTGTGAATAACATGGACAATGTTCTGACACCTGCATCATCCCATGCCCCCTCTTTTACCGAGGTGAGATGTGACAGTCCGGAGGAATGGTTCCCCTAACAAGTCAACTTACTGGCCTGACTTTATAAATTAGTTGTCTAATAAAAACGAACGATTAAAAAACACAATTGTTCTTACTTTAAATTATCCGAAACAAATGACAAACTAATGAGAAAATATATAAGATATGAGCAATAATTAACCTTATAAAATATTAAAACGTTAATTGGATCTATAATTACTCAGACATGGATAACCACAGGCAACTCTAGAGTATGTAAAAGCTTAGTATCTGAGTTAGAAGTTCTCTGTAGTGGGAACCTTGCAAAACTGGGTGGGAGCCAGAGAAATAGGGAAGTGTCCCAATGTACTCAGAGATTCCAGGAAGAAAGGAAAAGTCCCAAAGCTCAGAAGGTCAGATTTTTGCAAGTTCCATTCCTCCTGAATAATCACGAGGACAGACCTTTAATCAGAAGCTAGATTCAATGACATATAAGTGGGATTCCTATTTGAGATGTAGAAAAATTAGTATATTTAATCTAGACCCTTCAATTATAAATATGAACAAATTAAGAATCACAAAACACTTATGAAAATGAGCAGCATGAATGCAACTCAACTAATTCAACAAGCAGAAGCATTATCTGCAAACAAACAGAATTACTTGGGAATGTGTTGGGGAGAGAAAAGAAAGCAAAATGGATAAAGAAAAAGAACAAGTTATAATGTGTGGGAAGATCAAATTGAAGAATTCTCCCACTAGAAAAGGGCAATAAGAGTATGAGAAAACCACTATGGATCATGAAAGACTAAAATTTATAAGGTAGCGGGAAATTCAGAAATAGGAAAAAAAAAAAGAATAATAGGGAAAGATGAAATCAGTTAAAAAATAAAGAACCATAGATTTGGTCAATAAGCTGGCTTTTTCAAAAGACTAATAAAAGTAGACAAATACTTGGCTAGTCTGATTGATAAGAGAAGACACACATAATATTAGAAATGCAATGAGAAAATAATTGCGGGCATAAAGATTAAAAAGAGAACACGTAGAACTTAATTAAAATTTAGTCGGAAAATGTTTATTATTGAAGTTTAGGAGAAAGAGGTAAAAATGAAAATAGTTCAAAATAGGAGAAAGTGAAAAGGTTTTCAAAGATAACCTTTTATAAAGACATTAGCCCTAGAAAGATTTAAGTCTATAAAACCTTGAAGAAAGAGGTAATTCTTATTTTTAAAATAAAACATAGAAAAGATTAAAATCTTTCCAACTTCTATATGGATTTCAAAACTTAAAGAAAATTATAAACTAAACTCACTGATGAGCATATATGCAAATATTTTAAACATATTGGCAAACTGAATATAACAATGTCTTTAAAAATAACAATTAAGAGTCAACTATAATTTACCCTAGTAATATAAAGATGGTTCAACATTTTAAAAGTACATAATATACTTTAATATATGTTCATATAAGAAAAAAAAAACCCACAATCATCTCAATGCTTCTAATATTCCAACAGAAGTCAAACTCGGTGCTAATAGAAAATTTTACCACAGTATGAATGGAAGGAATCCACCTGTATGTATTAATTCATTGGCATCCTGTAGGAGCACAATACCTATGTCCCTGGCTTCCCCAATTAGGATCAGGTCTCCTAATACATATTTTCATAGTATTCTACACTTCATAACTCTGACAAACTTGTAATATTTTTGGTATTTGTTTAATATATAATGTATAATTTCCTCTCTAAACTAACTCTGAGCACAGAAATCATGTCTGTCTTGTTCAAACCTTTATTCACAGCAACTAGACCACAGTCTGGTACATCCCAAGTTCTCCATAATACAGTTTCAGTTACAAAAATGCAACATTGTCCTGTTACCAAAATTAAGACTAGTTTTTAAGTTAAATGTTATTTATAAAATAAAATGTCTCTATAATACTTGGAATCAGAAAAATGTGGTGTTTAGAAAGCAATAATCTTAAAGCTATCAATTTCTCACGAATTGTACAAGCCATAAAGAAGGAAGTAATATCTCCTTCAATGGTTAGCCTACTAAAATGGCAAAATACTTCGTAAATATAAATCTGTCTTTAACTTTCTACAATATAGTTCAGTATGTGAAGTAAATTTAATAAAACTCACAGTATTTACCCACCTATATTCTGTTCTAAAAACTTTCTAGAATTGTTTTACATAAGCATTTCTACCAAGTTTTAGAATTAATCGTAATAAATTAGAACTAGAGCTTATTTTAATATTAAAAATCCTTTTGTAAGCATATTTGGTGGTATATTCATGGTAATTCAACAAACTGAATTCCCTACTGAAAATGGCAGGTAAATTAAGTTTTTATAAGATGTTAAAAATCATTTCTGCAAAAATTTTATAGATAAAATAATTATTTCCCTAGAACCATGCTGCACAATTTACAGAATCCAAGATATAATAAACAAAATCTCATTCTATGTGCATTTGGAAAGATTTAAATCTAACTTCAAAGGCGGTCCCTAAAAGTTAGTTAGATTACTTCTAATGTACTTGCAGTAGAGCAGCAAAATTCTTTAAAAAAATACATTCCAAGGAGTAATATAGAAAAAAAGAACCAACTGAAATGTGGATCAACTCAGGTTTCTTTGAGGTTTCATTTTGACACGACTATTTTCACACAACTGACTGGACCATGACAGCTGAGTTCTTCTTGTAAACCATTAGTTATGTCAATCAGACAACTGTTTCCTATAATATGACTATTGCTGTCAATACCTTAGCTCTAACTAATATCTTAAAATTCTAATTTGGGCCAAAACCAGTTTGGCTCAGTGAATAGAGCATCGGCCTGCGGACTAAAGGGTCCCAGGTTCGATTCCGGTCAGGGGCATGTATCTTGTGGGCACATCTCCAGTGTGGGGCGTGCAGGAGGCAGCTGATTGATGTCTCTCTCTCATTGATGTTTCTAACTCTCTATCCCTCTTCCCTTCCTCTCTGTAAAAAATCAATAAAATATGTTTTAAAAAATAGAAATTCTAATTTGTTTATACTGAATCAAAGAAGAAAAGAAACATTTCGAGGTGCTCAGTTAACACAGTCAACATTAAGTAAGTGCTTATAGGCCTCACATAATGTTGGATGTTGAAGAATACAGAGATACTCTCTTTCCCCCAAGAATTCAATCTGGTAGAGTAGAACACAATGTGTAAACATGTGTATGAAGCACAATAAGAACTTTAGGAAGGAGTCCCATTTAGATGATATAGCACAGTGGTTAAGGACCTGGACTCAGCCACTTACCTAGTCCTAAAAACCCGGGGAAACCACTTACCCTCCCCAGGCGGTGTCATCTTCCACCTGCTGAGAGGAGAAGGACAATGGTGTCTGTCTGTCTCACAGGGTTGTTGCTGTTAAATAATGCATGGGAAATTCCTAGAACAATACTTCCTATTGCATTATTAACATCGAGGGAGTACAGGAAAGGAGTAAAGTGTTTGACTCTCTCTCTGATGGAGATGGCAGGGTGATGAGACAGGAAAGCAGGGGAGACACCAGTGGAAAGCACCCTAATAAAAATAACCAAACTCAGCTCCTCCTACTGAAGTTCTTAAATGCACAGTCAACATTTCACACCTGGAAACCAAATGCGAGCTGTATTTCCCCAAGCATTCTTAGGGAGACTCCAAGCGTGGTGTCAACAAAGGGAAGGACAGGCCCCATGGAGGAGCAGGGCGATTAAGGAACCCCATTCGCAAGAGCTCCTCCCTTTCTGGCCCAACCACCACCAAGTTCTTTGCAGCTATACTGGCTGTTTTCCTGCCTGGGGGAGGGTTCCTGACAGGGGCGTTGAGTGAGAAGCGGAGGTAAATCTGGTTCCTCACAACAGAACTAAAGGAGGCAGTGTGCAGGAAAAAGACTGTCCAGGAGTGAATCCACTAATGCAGTGCTTCTCAAGTAGGGAACACTTGGCATTTGGGGAGCAAATATTCTTTCTGCACAGGACTGGTCTCCGCCAGATGCCCGTAGTGTTCCATAATCATGACAACCAAACTTCCCTCACACCCTTCCTAACACTCCAGCAGTGGTATCATTGTCTCCCCTCCTGTTCTGCCAACCGAAAGCATTGCATTAATATTAATATTAATGTGTTCTATCTCGGTAAGTTCTTAATTTAGCTATTAGGAGGGCTCCCAGCTTGCTCACCTGCTCTTGCCTACAAATGTAGAGGAGAAGCCTGCCTGCACAGCTACAGTGGAAATCCTCATCAGACAGATATTCTCGATGAACCAACCTAGTCCTTCACTTATAAATATAAGCCAAGTATTCTCAATCATCAGGCATTTGAAGAAAATATCAGTGACAGTAGACAGAGCTGAAAAGTCTAAACTAGGTGGGGGGAAACAGATGGTGATTGGAACAGAACTTTACAACTTACTTTTACAAGCATTCTCAGAGGCCTGTGAGAGACTACTACACTCTTAAAGGAATGGGCCAATAAGAGGGAGGAAATGGAGCAACCCCAGAAGAAGTAGTTTCTGGCAATTAAAATACTGTCACACTGTTTAAAAATCAAACGTCACACTACACGACAGAATAAATTTGAAACTGCTAATAGGAAAAATCAAGTCAGAGTAAACTCCAAAATGCAGAGCAAAGAGGAAAAGATGGAAAATATGAAAAAACTGAAAACATATAGGTCAAGTCCAACAGTACCTATCAGGAGCTTCCTAAGACAAGATCAGATATAAGATGGGGAAGAAATAGCTGAAGAAATAATAGAAAAAAAGTTCCTGCGGGTTTTTTTTGTTAATTTTCACTTGAGGATATTTTTCCATTAATTTCTAGAGAGAGTAGAAGGGAGAGGGAGCAATACCCAGAGAGAAGCATCAATGTGTGAGAGAAAGACACTGACTGGTTGCCTTCCTGGGGTGGAGGATGGAGCCTGCATCAGAGGTACGTGCCACTGACTGGAATCAAACCTGGGACCCTTCAGCATGTGGGCCAATGCTCTATCCACTTGGCCAAACAGGCCTGAGCAAAATGTCCCTGAGTTTTAAATGACAAACAAAACTTCAAGGATGAAAGGCTTGCCAAGTGCAGAGCAGACAGAATGAAAAAGAGCCAAATATGGACACATCTCTAAAAACTCCAGGCCAGGCCGGCATGGCTCAGTAGTTAACATATTGCATATTCCTTCTTCATATTCTTATCCCCAAATATTGCTGCACAATTCTATTACCTACCATTCCTATGAACCAGGAAGTCACGGTTCAATATCCAGTCAGGGCATATGCCTGGGTTGCGAGCTCGATTCCCAGTAGAAGGCATGCAGGAGGCAGCCCATCAATTATTATCTCTCATCACTGATGTTTCTCTCTCTCCCCCCCTCCCTTCGTCTCTGAAATTAATAAAAATATATTTAAAAAACAAACAGAAAACAAAGAAAGCTATAAAACACAGACAAAAAGAGTAACTGATTTAGCATACCCAAAGTGGCTAAAATCAAAAGTAGCTGCTAGGAAAGCAGAAAATTCCATTCATAAAACAAAATCTTCCAAAGGCTCAGGAATTAGGAGCATAAGTTACCTGAGATGAGATGAACTACAATCAAGAGACACAGGTAATACTAAGTCAGTATTCATCAGCCAACTGCAGCTACCTTTCTCTATTCCTGTATTTCCACGGTCTTGGAATTCCTATCTATTTGCTTAGGTTTTCATTATACTACTTATCAACAATTCAACCCCATTCTCCTTGCAGGGTAAATATTCCTGGCCCCTCACCCTCCATCACACAGGACTGAAAAATAGAGGTTTGCATTCTGGAGAAATAAGATAAAAAGGGTACAGGTCAATGAACTCATATGGGAAATGGGACTGCTGAATACTGAGTAACACCTTCACCTGCTTCACTCCTTTGACTACCACAGCATTTGGCCTGGCCTTTACCTTCCAGGCAGATGTGAAGGGTACATGCTGGAGAACATGGCCAGCCTGAGAGGAAAGACAGACATCAAGGTCAGGTATTAAGCCCAAACAATCCAATCAGAATGGCTACAGAGGAGCCCAACATACAAACAGAGCTTCCCCACTCTTAACGAGCTAATGACCCTGGGATGTTAGATGCTGAGAAAAGCCTGCAACATGAAAGATAGACAAGAATAAACAACCAAACAGGTAAAATCTACTTGAAACTATTCAGAGTGAAGAAAACAGCCAGTAAATATCTCAGAGAAATAAGAGAATATTGTATTCAAGAAATGACAGTAAGACTGGTATAGAAGAAGAACACCCAGAGGAAACAAAAGAGCTTAGAAATAGATAAGCAAAAGCAGAAATAAAAAATGTTTAAAACCGAAAACTCAAGAGTTGGCAACATAAGCATGCCATTTACCGATACGGAGCTAGATGCAAGAAAATCAGCTAAAAAGTTCAAAGTGCCAGCGTCTGGGGAGCAAGAAATAGAGAACTGAGGAGGAACACTGTTAGTCCTTCATCTCCACCCATTAACAGTTAAAGAAATTAAAACCTACAAAAATATATCTCTCATGCGTGAAGAGTAAACTTTAAATGCAGAAAAATCAGAGAATTTTAAGCATTCTTCTAAAATTAAAAACAAACAACGATTTTTTTTTTAATTTTTAGGCAAAAGCCTGGCGAAGACCAAGTTATCCTTGGATGACATGTTTTATTATATTCTTCTTTGTATGTATTATGGCACAACATATATTTTAGTAAAACCACTAAAATATGTGTAAAATCAATATGTAAAAATCTAAGTACTTTCAATTTTTAAAAGATGTGTATTCTCTATAGTCATAGGCATAAAGATTTAACTTAAACCAAAGAAAATTCTTTAGTCGATCTTAATTCATCATAAAACTGCTTCCATTCACTGCCACGTTTATCTAGTGTCAACCTACATGATTGTCCTTAACTCACACACTACCAGGTCCACTCCAATGAGGAACTGCAGCTAAAAGTCACTGATCTATAATCAAACACGATTCAGATTATAGCACTATATTATACTAACATGAGACAGATATCTCTATCTAAAAAATATTTTATAAACTCCTAGATTACTTATCAAATTACAATATTATTTTCTTATCTCACTTAGCACTCAAGCTGGTCTTCAATTTTATTTACACCACCTTTTGAAGCACTGAGCAAAACACCATATACAAGTAAATAAAAGACACTGCATTAAAAATAAGCACACAACATTTTTGTTGATAGAAATATTCTTTTCTCAAAGATATAATGCCACTCAATCATGCCCTCTGGGTAGGAATGCTCTGTTAGAAGACAGGCGAACACAGGCTCCCCATGTAAGGAGTCCTTGTACAAAATGTCAAAATATAGTTTACAAAAAGTAAAAAATATCCTATATAATAAAAGGCTAATATGCAAATTGACCAAATGGCAGAACGATCCCTCGCTATGATGCTCACTGACCACCAGGGGGCAGACACTCAACGCAGGAGCTGCCCCCTGGTGGTCAGTGCGCTCCCACAGGGGGAGTGCCGCTCAGCCAGAAGCCGGGCTCATGGCCGGTGAGTGCAGCGGTGGTGGCAGGAGCCTCTCCCTTCTCTGCGGCACCACTAGGGAAGTCTGACTGACGGCTCAGTCCTGCTCCCCACAGGACGAAGCCGTCAGCTGGACATCCCCTAAGGACTTCCGGACTGCAAGAGGGTGCAGGCTGGGATGAGGGACCTTCCCCCACCCCTACCCCTGAGTGCACAATTTTCGTGCACCAAACCTCTAGTATATATATAGTTTAAATGATAGACAATTTTGACACCATGTGTCCACACAAAAACCTTGCATAGAATAGCCTTACTAACTATTTAACAAAGTTTTAGAAATTTAGAAAGTCCAAAGAGGTACTATACAGTCTATCCAAAAAAGAGATTATTTTAGGCTTTAACCTCACATTTCTTATCTGGAAGACTTCCCGGTTTTAAGAAAGAACTTAAGGAATATGCAATATGTTCAGAGTGGTGAACAAGCACTTTAAGTAGATGAAATGACAATGGAACCATGGTACTATTTTAATCTTTCTCGTTGCAAATTTCCTGATGGCAAGCATGAACACGGGACCACTGGATATCCTTGCCAGCCCCTCACTTCTAGCAATTAAGGACTGAGTAGATAGGTATTCTGAGAACGTTGATAACAAAATGAACTAACAATACGGTAATCAGTGTAGTTTTTTCATACATCTTCGAAAGGTTACATAAAGATATTGTTTCAAATATTTGCAGAATGTTGTACGAGTCATTTTCTATAATGATAGTTTCTTACTTTAACAGAACTTGCTGTATATGCTTTGTTAGGTCTGACTAAATGGCATTCATGGTGTAGTTTACATTTAGACTCAGTGAAAAGAGTCCCCAGTGGCCTATCAGGTGCCTGCACTCAATTCAATACAGGTCGCCCAGGACCAAATGGCTTGGGGATCCAGCTGGTCTTCATACCCCCTCAGCTGTTTCCTCCAACTCAGCGCCCTTCTTCCTATGCTTACCCCAGATTTTTCAATATGCTCAAATTTCCCGGGTTCTCCAGAAATCAAGGTCCCAAATACTGCTGCACAATTCTATTCCTCACCATTGCTAGGGTTTCTCTCTCATCCCCCTATTTAAAACATTTATTAAACTAATTAAATTGTCCGCAGATGATTTTGTCAGGAGGAAAAGGAAAAAAGAGGCTATTATTTATTGGCTAGCGATTCCCAGCCACTTGAAGAACCAAACATATTAGCACTTCCTTACCAGCTTCTCAAATCTCAGAAGAAAATTACCCTCTCCTCCCCCACCAGCTGCTGCAATGAATCAAGTCCCACCAACCCGCTGTGGGACCATGATCTAAGGGTTATCCTTCTACTGTAACTCAGTGTTTTCTTTAATACTCCCACATTTATAAATATGCTAACATCTTCATCCTTCAGTAACAATTTCTTCAAAGCCCTATTTTGAACCCCACTTCCTTCTTAAGCCACAGCCTTCTCCCCTTTTCTCCAGCACACTGGGTATCATGCCTTTGGTTCTCCGCCTTCCCCACCTCAGCCACTACTGTCTTCCTGCCATTGCACCCCTGCCTTTCTACAGGAAGTTTAGGAAAGGCCTAGTCACACATCCTGCTGAGGACAGACTGCACTACTGACAGTGCCCTCAGCTTCTCCTCGTTTACTTGAGTGATCTCGTTCACTGCCAGGGCTTCGGCTGGTTTCCATGAGTATGATTCCCAACTCTGAGCTACAGGGCTCACCTTTCTCGGATACCTTCTGAACATACATCCCCAGGGAGTCCCAAAGCCTTTATCACTTTCAAAGCTCCTCACCCTAACTCCCCCTCCCACTGCAGATTCTAGCTCTGATTATTATGACATCACTGCCATCCATTCTCCAAAGATTAAAATCTCAGAATCATCCATTTTTCTCTTCTCCTTACCCTCCCTACACCTACTTCTTCCCCAAATCTTTCCTTCCTCTTTAATGTTCCATTAGTCTCAAATTCATCCTCAACACAAATTCCACTCTCCAACTTCTGGGTTAGTTTTTATCTAGCTTTGTCTGAACTATTTTAAAAGCCTCTTAATTAGTCCTCTAATCTCCAATCTTTCTCCACCCTAATCACTGCTCCAGACTATATCCGTAAGTATTCTGGTTAAAGTGCACAACTCAGCCAGAGAAAAGTTAGGCATACATTCTTTTTTAAATAACTCAAATAAGTCACGTTGTTCTTAATCTGCTTTCACAATGTAGTAGCCCCGCTTTAAATAAATTTGTATTAACCTAACCACTAACAAAGCCAGTCAAAGCCTCATTATCTTATCACAAGAAAATATGTAGAAGCGTAACTGAATCAGAATTATCTGAAAGTGCTTTTACACAACTAATAAACACAAAGCATGACTATAGAATCGTGATCCAGATGCTATTAAATATTCAAATTTTAATCTTTTTTAATATCTCAAAACTAGATTTTAGGTTTATTTTTTTCTAGACAACAGTTTATATATGCACTTACAAATACCTAGATTCATAATACCGCCATCCATCTAGCTCAGTTGGTTAGAGGTTGTCCCCATGTGCCACGGTTGTGGGTTTGACCCCCAGTCAGGACACATACAAGAGTCAAGCAATGAATGCATAAGTGGAACAACAAATCCATGTTTCTCTTCCCTCCTTCCTCTCTCTCTAAAGTCAATGAGATAAAAAGTGAAAGGAGAGAGAGCTGTTCTGCTCATTAATCAACACAGATGCTTCCCCAGAGCGCACGGACAGAAGCCGTGCACTTGGCTACTGCGGAATGCCTAGACGCAGAAGGAAGCCTCTGGCACTGAGGCGTTTCTCAGGTAATGTGTCTCCAGAATGAAGCAGGCTCGCTCACTGCTGCTGGTCTGTGCTCACGCAATGAGGGCCTCACACCTCTTTGGGGAGGCAGCGGCTGCAGCGCCATGCTCGCCATGGCTGGCAGAAGCCCAAGGAAGGACTCAAGATTCACCAAGGAACATATATGCATATGTAAAATGGATGGATGGACAGAGACAATAGTGTGATGAAGGCCTGGTGTGTGTGTGGTAGGGGGAGGAGGACTTAAAGGTAGGGGCAAGGACATCCGTAATACTTATAACAATAAAGATAAATTGTAAAAAGACAAGCATACACATTTGAAGGGGAGGGAGGTAAGACAATTCTGGGGTGCAATTAAGAAATATATCACTTGGTAAAATAATGAATCCTATTGTCAACAACTGATCTATCTACACAGAACAAACTGTCACCAGAGAAGACAAGGATTAGGGAGTGGTACACCTAAAACTAATATGTAAGTAGAAAAAACAACAATCGATCTATTGATGAGGTATATCAGTTTTAGATCGACGGAAGGCCAATCAATGAAAAATTTCTACTGATGACAATCAAAGATTAAGATACAGTTGATGTGCACTAGAAGGATACAGGAACTATTTACAATAAAGAAAACTCAGAACACATCCACACTCACACGCACCCAGGCACGCATGCAATTTGGACCCACCATTCTGACAGCTATGGAGAAGCTTCCTCATGCTTTGGTTTCCATCACTGCTCCTTTATGGCATGTAGGATTGCTAGCACACACAGGCTTAGTGCATTTATTCCACTAAATGGCCTATGTGTTTAGAGCAACATTAAACTGAGTTAGGTTGAGGAAAAATGAAGTGGTTCTTTGAAAATATTCCCCCTTCTCCATTAGTGATATACTCATTCAATTTTTATCTTTATATTCCAATGACTTATTTTGTTCTGTTTGACACAATAAAACCAAACAAAAATCCTACATTCTTAGTTTCATTCTATAATTTCACTTATTATGAACCCACGATAAACCATCTTGTATGTAGTTGCTATATGTAGAATTTTATCAATAAGCAGGAATATATTCAATTCTAAAAAAATACTACCAGATGCTCTTTTAAGTGAAGCATTTTATTTAAGCTTCTTGCGTATAGCAAAAATCAGAACAGATTCAAATACTGTCAGAAAAAAATCTTGCATAAAATAGCTAGAACCAACACTCTCAGAAAAAAAAAATCTGTACTCAAGAACTAACTCAACCCAGGAAGCACCTTGAGTACAGGAAAAGCCCTCGTGCAAAAGAAAGTGCTGAAGAACTCATGCCGAGAGGCCTTCGGAATGTGGAAATAGGGTGATTCCTTAGGAACTGAACTGTCAAAGAAACACAAGACCAACTTAGCAGAGAAAAGGCCAGCCTAAAAGGAAATAGTTAAACATATTTGGATATATCTGTCTAATCAAAGTGTCTAAGATATATCCTAGTCTAAGAACACA
Source organism: Lasiurus cinereus (assembly GCA_011751065.1). Classification (NCBI taxonomy): domain Eukaryota; kingdom Metazoa; phylum Chordata; class Mammalia; order Chiroptera; family Vespertilionidae; genus Lasiurus; species Lasiurus cinereus. The sequence goes on from JAAGEH010000307.1 coordinate 3,490,586, forward strand.
ATAATGAAAACAAACAAAACAGTGACAATCAAGTTCATTGTGTTAACAGGACGACAGTATCTGATCAAGCCTAGAAAAAAGGGAGTAATAAATTTACCCAGGTCTCTCAATTTCCCAGGGAGAACTTATCTACTCTGTATCCCAGGGTTCTCAATCTTGGCACTACTGACATATTGGGCCAGAGAATTCCTCGTTATGGAGAACCATCCAATGAATTGTTTTAATAGCATCCCTGACCTCTACCTACTAGGTGCTAGTAAGCACCCTCATCCCCGTCCCAATTGTGACAATCAATCAATGTCTTCAGATGTTACCAAATGTCCCATGGGAGGGAGGCAAAACTGCCTCCTTAAAATCAGTGGTATATTCTAAACAATGCAAATAGATGCACCAAACTAATATAGTTTGCTATTTCTAGCATCAAAATCATTCTGCTTTTTTTGCTCATCTAGTAAATGTCTCATAATAATTCAGCTTTCTAGAGAAAAGTGTGGTCATGTTGCAAGAGGTATAAACTATACAGTTCTTTGGTGAAGTTAAAAAAACAACTTTGTATGTGTTTTCTGATAATAAAAGTGAAATCACACACTGCTCCTATTTCCTTACAACTACTAATATTGATTTTAAGTATATGTCATGCATTTGGACATTATAAAAATTTTTAATTCTTATAAAAATTGTTATTCCTTGTTTAATATTCTGATCTTCCTTACCACTATCAGTATCTTGATTTTCTAATTTTCCCCTTTTCTACTTTATACAGTTCCTCAGCTCCTCTCCACTACAACACCCACACAGAGCATCTATCATCATTACTGTAAATTGAAAGTTGACAGTATTATCATGCAGGATAAATTAAATGAGTTAATTAATACCCAGGTAAATGGTCTTAAAAGAACATTTTTACTTTTTAATAATAATGTAGTTAGGAACACCTGCTTAAATCTAGGTAATATAACAACTTATTTAAAAAAATAAGAATCTAAATGAATCTTTACAACACGATCAGGGCTTATTTGTTCCCAAGCCCTGAAAATCTAAGGACTGTCCTTTACCTAGGAATCTCTTAGAAACTTCAAAATAGCTCTACGTGCCATTAGATTGGTTGGCCACGATGAACTCACTCTTTCCCTATATTCATCTTTCCCTCCCCTGCCCTCCGCCACCAGTCTTTCAAGTCCTCATTACCTCACCTTTAAATGATCACTGCAACACTTTGCCCACTTATTTTCTCTTTCATTGTGGTCCACTCAACATAAGACTACCATTCTAGTACACAGATCATGTTAAAATATCGTTTTAACCACAACAGTGCATGAGAATAACACGGTTTTCTGTCAGTGGGGAATGTTTCAATTTTTCTTAAAAATCTAGCTTTCTATCTAATCAACCTAACTCCTCTATTCTCTAATATAAACTGTTCTAACCAAATTTATCTGCTTCCTTATACCCACAACCACATATCTCTCTCTCGTTTAAAATTCTTCACTCAGGTTACTTCAAGCATTCTTCTTTTTCTTTTTCTTGGCTATTCAATGCCTAATCGAATTACAGCCTACTTCCTGCTCTTTTAAGAGTCAAAGTTTTAGAGCTACAAGGGATCTCAAAATTTATTCAGTCAAATGGGTAGCAAGTCCTTTCTCCACAATAAGAATTTCTTTTCCTACACTCTTTCACAACTTATAGTCTGCTGCTTGTGATAAAATACTCCTTATATGCTAATCTGTGTTTCTTCCCAATTTATCCGATAATTAGAGGCCCAGGCACAAATCCGTGCACTGTGAAAGGCACTGTGGGGTGCGAGGCTGCAGAAGGCACAGGGACGGCTCTCGGCCCACCCTCTGTGCCCCCACCGGGCTCCTCTCCCCCTACCCCTGGTCCTATCTGCTGGCAGCCCCACTCCCAGGCTCCGTTCCCACCGCTGATGACACAGAGGGATTGGGGCCGGTGCCAGCAGCGGGCGAGAGCGGTGGCTGCTGCCTTGATCACCCCTCAGGAGCAGGGGGAGGCGGGGAAGCCTTCAGGAGTGATCAGGACCAGCAGCCGCCGCTCCCACCTGCTGATGGTGCTGAGTGATTGGGACCAGCACCAGGCATCAGCAGCGAGTGCAAGTGTCGCTCTGGTGCCAGCAGCAGGTATAAGCAGGGCTGGCACCAGCAGCAGGTGCGAGTGCCAGGCTGGGCGGCAACATGCAGGACCAAAGCATTTTCAGTAACCACCAGAGGCTCGCCCCAATGACTGCGACTGGTGCTCCCACCCTGGTCTGGCATCCCTGCTCACCTGCTCCACCATCCCACCATGGCCAACACCTTCCTTAGCCCACACACGCCCCTCTGGTGGTCAGCACACGTCATAGCGGCCAGTTGTTTGGTTGTTCCAGTGTTCCACCATTTGATCTATTTACATATTATCCTTTTATTTTATAGGACTAAAGACCTGGTGCACGAAATTCATGCATGGGGGTGTGTGTCCCTCAGCCCAGCCTGCACCCTCTCCAATCTGGGACTCCTTGAGGGATGTCCGACTGCCTGTTTAGCCCCGATCCCAGTAGGATTGGGCCAAAATGGGCAGTCGGATATCCCTTTCACAATCCAGGACTGCTGGCTCCCAACTGCTCACCTGCCTGTCTTCCTGATTGCCCCTAGACACTTCTGCCTGCCAGCCTGATCATCTCCCAACCACTCCCCTGTTAGCCTGATGCCTAACTGCGCCCCTGCCAGTCCGATTGCCCCTAACTGTCCTCCCCTGCAGGCCTGGTCACCCCCAACTGCTCTTTCCTGCAGGCCCGGTTCCCCCCAAACTGCCCTTCCCTTCAGGCCTGGTTGCCCCCAATTTCCTTTCTCTGCCGGCCTGATGACCCCTAACTGCTCTCCGCTGCAGGCTTGATTGCCTACAACTGCCTTCCCTTGCAGACCTGGTCCCTCCCCTGCTGGCCATCTTGTGGCAGCCATCTTGTGTATTGGAGTGATGGTCAATTTGCATATTACTCTTTTATTAGATAGGATAGAGGCCTGGCGCACAAGTGGGGGCTGGCTGGTTTGCCTTGAAGGGTGTACCGGATCAGGATGGGGGTTCCCTTGGGGCATGGGCTGCCTGGACAAGGGGCCTGTGGTGGTTTTCAGGCTGGTCACACCCCCCAGCAACCCAAGTGGAGGCCCTTGTATCTGGAATATATTTATCTTCTATAATTGAAACTTTGTCGCCTTGAGTGGAGTCCATGGCCAGCCAGGGTGTGCAGAAAGCTTGGCTTCCTCCATTGCTGGGGAAACCCAAGCCTCCTGCTCACTCTGTGGCTGCAACCATGTGGGTTGGGTTAATTTGCATACTTGCTCCTGACTGGCTGGTGGGCATGGCATGTGGGTGTAGTGGAGTGACGGTTAATTTGCATATTACTCTTTTATTAGTTAGAATAAGTATTAAGCATCACCTATGATCATGGACAATACTTGGCTTAGAGGATACAAAAACAGTTTCTTTCCTCAAATACACTATACAAAGTAACCCTTTTAATATGTGAACTTCTGCTATATACACAGATTTACTTTTGGTGAAAATTTCTACAAATTCTAAGTTGCTCTTTATGGAGATAACTTGGGAAAAAGGGAACTGAAGATAAAAGAAAAGGGAAATAAAGAGATAGAGTAGGAAATGAAGATATTTGCAGTGCACTCTTAGAAGCAGAGACAGACAAATCTCCATCCTTCAGCCTGGAACAGTCTGTTGGGAAGAGGAGGAAGGAGATGAGAATAAGAAAGACAGACAGAGCCAAGTCAGTGTTACATTATGTTATATTCTGAGGAGTACTGCTGAAATTATCATGAGTGGAAAGAACTATAAATACCCACTTGGCTGTAGCAAGCTGAATTGAATAAAAGTTACTAAAAGCATTATTTTTTTTTTTAACTCTTAAACATCCAAGTCATGCTATCTCTAGAACCACCGCTGGAACCATAAGCTGGAGTCAGCAACTTCTAAGTGAAAAAAAGAAAGGCTCTGAATAAGATACCCTCCCTAATAAGTGCTTCTTAGAATTTATGAGCACCCCCCTCTCACCTCCAGGTTTGGAAATCCTGAAAGTAGTGGTAAATGAAAGCTAATTGTAAAGTCTCTGGTATTTCCAAATTGAACTACATTAAATGCCATTATCTGTTAGACATATTTTACTTAATGTATTAACTGGGTGAACATTAAAAGTTTATTAGGATTTCTAAAGGTTCATTCACAATCTCAGGCTACTTTTCCCCATAATATCAATTCCTTCAGGGAAAATTTCTCTACCTTGGGATTTTCGAGAACCTAATGCTAAGGATGGCTCGGGCATTACTGTGACAACTTTGCCTATTTGCCTCATATGGTGTTCCATCCTCCTTTAAAAACGTGCTTTAAATCATTGTCAGTTATCCCCCATTCCAAAAGATTACTAGTTTTAAAAAGAAAATGAAAAACATCTGAATCAACTTATATAAAAATGTGCATGACCATTGTTTAATTTCTAAAATAAGCAACTTCAATTAAATTTAACTTAATTACCCAAGTTTCTTATACCAAAGTTCCAGATAGAAGGTTATTTAATAGATGAATAGAAAGGCAAATGATCCCTAGCCGGTCTGGTACGGCTCAGGGGATAGTGTTGGCCTGTGGATCAAAGGGTCCCAGGTACACACCTTGGTTGTATTCTCCTCTGGTTGAGGCTTGTGCAGGAGGCAACCAATAGATGTGTTTCTCTCACACCGACTGTATGTTTCTCTCTGTCTCTCCCTCTCCCTAAAAAAAAAAAAAAAAAAAAAATCAATGGAAAAATATCCTCAGGTGAGGATTAACAATAACAAAGGCAAATGATTTTATTTCTGTAATGCTAAGTTTTTTATAAAACGTTTTATTATAAAGGGTGAGGCAAAAGTAGGTTTACAGTTGTTCCTATAGAAAATATTACAACAATAAATTATAAGACAAGAATAAATTGTTTTGCAGATTCATAACTGTAAGCCTACTTTTGCCCCTCCCTGTAGATATACCAACATGCATATTGTAGGTAAAATAAAAGGACAAATCCACTTAAAGACAGCCATATTCATTCACAACAGTAAAGAATTCCTATCACAACATGTGATAATGGATCATCGTAAACATAGTGAAAGTACGGTCATTTCATTTTCTTTAAAAAAATTTTTTTAGAGAAACACCTATGTGTGAGAGAAGCATTGATCAACTACCTCTCACACGTGCTCCAACCTAGCATCGAACCTGCAATCCAGGTATGTACCCTAATCAGGAATCAAACCGGCCTCCTTTTGGTGTACAGGACGACACTCCAACCGAGCCACACCGGCAGGGCAGTAAGTATGGCAGTTTTCTTCATTCAAAATAAAATGCTACATTATCAAACACCACTTACTTTTGCAGTCCTTTAGGGAGGGGAGCAGGAGGAAAAATTGGGACTTTGTATTAAAAAATCTTTATATTACGTTGGGTGAAATTTTTGAGGTCACATAGTCATCTTTCCATCCAATATTTAATTTGCTTTTTAAACCCACTGAAACGTCATGTAAAAATAAGACCATCTTATTCAACAGCACATAATTTATTGGACTACTTTAAAAACAAAGGTCTTTTAAAAATATTTACTAAATAAAACAGCTCTTATATTGGACAGAAAAAAGTAAAGGTTATGAACTGAGCAAACGAAAACATGTTTACTCAACAAATAGTATCTGCTGTACACAACACTGCACCAGACAGTAAGAGACGGAAAGGATACTGATTCTTACTGAAAACGGCAAGTGTACTAAACTCCCCGCTGGACACTTTGCTTATGCTATTAAAATTTTAAACCAACCCCATAAGCAGACATTGCAATCCCTGTTTTAGAGACGAGGTACGCTGAGTTTGGTCGTAACCACCATGACTAAGCTCCAAGCCCTTGGCATCCAGAGGAAAAAACAAGGACTTGCAACAGTAAAACCAGGCACCGGTGTGCAAAGTTCGTATGAGTGAACACACACACACTGGCCATTTGTATGATGTGTACTGTGCGTGAGTTATGTGTTCTGTTCTAATTTGTCCTGTACTGAAGCGGTAAACTGTGGATGAGACCAGCATGACAGCTTCTGGGCGAAGGCAAGCCTGAACACTTATTAGAGAAGAAACAAGAGGGCAAAGGAGAGTATGAAACTGGGTAAAGCAATGGAAATCGACCAGCTGTTTGTACAGGTGCCAACCTGGCTGGAGTAGAGACCGTCTTCTAGAGTTAGAGTTATCTCAATGGTGCAGAACCCTAAAAGCTATGATTGATTTAGCTATAAAACAGAATATTTATAGGACTCATTATTTTACAAAAGATTGGCTCTTGGGGACTTTAAAAATATAAACATGCTCTGGCCCCGTATCAGACCTACTAAATTAGAACCCTGTGGCATAGGGCAGCTCTAAAAGATTTCAATGCCCCCTTAAGTGGAGAATCCCAGTACCAGAGTCAGTTCCTGGTAAAAATGACCTACAGAACAAAAATACCACAAAGTATATGCTGTATCTTCAAAGTATGTTTTCAAATAAATCAGCTTAGCATGTTCCTAGGTTAAAACTCTTCCCAAGATGTTGCCTCTTTGGGACCCACTACAGACTGTTCCTAAACTAAACCTTCACTTTTCCGTTCCTAAGCTTATGGCCCTTGATCTGCTCAGTGTCCTTTTCTTCACTTTCCAACAGTTTTTTCTAGAAAAGTTCCATTCCTTTACAGCTGCCCTCGCACCTTTTCACTTTTATCCAATCCAACTAAGAGCTAACAATCCTAATAATCATACCTAATAATAAACATGCAAACTGACCGTACCTCTGTTACGCCCAGACAATAAGAGCATGCAAATTGATCCAACAAAGATGGAGGTTAATTTGCATACAGGTCACTCCCAGGAAGGCCCAGGGTGGGTCCTGAGCAACCTGGAAGGGCCTGAGCCAGGGGCCTCCTGAGCAGGGATAGAGCCAGGCGATCAGACGGAGCTGGGGAGGCCTCTTCCAGGACCCAAACCTTGGCAGGGCAGAGCTGGGTGATCAGAGAAACTGGGGAGGCCTTGCCCAAGACCCAAGCCTCGGCAGGGCAGAGCAGGAGATCGGAGCCCTGTCCAGGCACCGAGGCCAGCGATCGGAGGGAGCTGGGGGGGGGGGTCCCTGCTCAGTCTCCAAACTTAGGCCAGAGGCTTTGGGCCTGGGCAGAGCCGGTAATTGGAGGGAGCTGGGGGACCCCTGCCCAGTCCCTGAGGCTTTAGGCCTTGACAGGGGTGGAGCCGAAGATCAGAGGTGATAGGTGTAAACTACAGAACACCTTTTCTGACTGCTCACTGGCTAAGCTCCCTGTTTGCCACTGGTAATAACCTTAGTAACTTGGGACTAAGAATCCAAAAAGGTGGTCTAGGGCTTTTCCCCTATTCCCCTGGAGAAAAAAACAAAGGTCCGCTGCTGGAGGGCTAAGAAATGTCATAGCCTGCCCTAGCTTTTTTACCTCAGTGGATAGAACCTCGGCCGGCTGACCGCAGGGTCCAGGTTCGATTCTGATCAAGAGTATGTACCTAGGTTACAGACTCCTCCCTGGCTGGGGCCCAGGTCAGGGCTCATGCAGGAGGCAACCAATCAAAGTGTCCCTTTCACATAGATGTCTGTCTCTTCCTCTCCCACACTCTCTAAAAATCAATGGAAACATATCCTCAGGTGAGGATTTAAAAGAAGAAAGAAAAAAATGTTATATCCTATGAAAGACACATCTTGAAAATGCCTAAAGAAAGTTGTCATTTTTTCATGGTGAAGGGACTGGAGTCCTTGTTGATGAAAATACCTTGGTGGCTGCGGTGACTGGCAGTGGCTGTAGCAGTGAGGTGATGGGGTTGGTGCCTTTATCTGTCAGCCTGGTCGCCTCCCACAAAGGCAGGCCTGCAGGGGAGGGCAGTTGGGGGGACCAGGCCTGCAAGGGAGGGTAATTAGGGGCAATCAGGCTGACAGAGGAGCAGTTAGGGGGTGATCAGGCTGGCAGGCAGAAGTGGTTAGGGGCAATCAGGAAGGCAGGCAGAAGTGGTTAGGGGCAATCAGGAAGGCAGGCAGAAGTGGTTAGGGGCAATCAGGAAGGCAGGCAGACAAGCAGTTGGGAGCCAGCAGTCCTGGAGACTGACTGCCCGTTTAGGCCCGATCCCAATAGGACATCCCTTGAGAGGTCTCATATTGGAGAGGTGCAGGCTGGGCTGAGGGACACTCACCCCCCATGCACAAATTTTGTGCACTGGGCCTCTAGTATTTTATAAACAAAGGAACCATGTAAAAGTAAAGTTCCATTAACATACTATATAATAACTTATAAAACTGCTCTATTGACCATTTATTGTAATAAAATCTTAAGTACATTTACAAGTGAAATTCTAAATTATTTTTTACAGATTTCCCAAAGCATAAAGTTATAAAGTGTCTCTATAAAAGGCTAATAAGCTAAGCTCCTTCACTTCAATCTTTACTTAAGGGCTACTAAATAGTAAAGGTTCTGAGAGATAAAGTATATGGAAATCTCAGTGATATAGACACAAATTCCATCAGTACTAGGGAGGAAAACAGGTGACCTGGAAACGGGATCTAACTACGGACAGGGATGAGATGGAGATGGAGATGATGATGATGATGGTGGTGTATGGACACATTGACTTGCTGCCTTTACCCTCACCTGGGTTCATGACTAAAGCCAAGATGAAAGTAACACAAGTTAGTGTTCAAAAAGGGTAAGTAGTACTTGAGGTTTTTCTTCTCCCAAAATACCTACATCCTTTATGCATATTCCCAGGTATTTCTATTTACCTTAGTTCTCTTCAGAAATTTCAATGACACCAAATTCTATTGATTTATATTTCCACCAGGAATGTGAGAAAACACCTGTTAGTCTATATCCTCTTCAAATGCACTAACAAAATTTTTTTTCATTATCAAACTTTTTGATCTGTCAACCTAATAAGTGAAAACAGTATCTCGGTTTTATTTATGGTATTTATATCTGTGTGAGGCTGAACAGCTTTATAAATGCTTAAGAACCATTTGGATTTCCTTCTCTGTATATTATTTGTTCATGACCTTTTCCCACTTTATGGTTGATCTTTTTTTTAAAATCAATTTATAGGTACTCTTAGCCTTTTGTCTGCATTACAAGTTGCAAATATTTTTCTCAGTTCCTGCATTATCGCCAGGCCATTTTCATTGACTGTTTCTTTCCTTTATATATGTTTTACTGTTCTCAACCAAATTGTACATTCCTTCCATAAAAGAAATAACATTTCTTTTGAGTATCACCAGAAGCATGTTTTTCAGATCTTCCAACCTCATATACCAGCAAAATTTAAAAGAAAGGAACTTACTTTTTGGGGGGTAGTCAAGTGTGAATATTAATTATCACTGGGGCACCTACTTGAGTTGCCTCTCCAATCCCAGTTCACATGGTTATAGCAAGTCCAACCAAGTTCTAATAATACAACATAGTTTCTGAAGAGGGGAGGTGCTGGAAGCCAATTCCAGCGTGTCAGCAGGGCTGAATCATCTGGGAACCGCTAAAAAGCATCACCCCCAAACCTGAATAGGACATTTCCCCAAATCTAAAAATTTGTATATATTATTGTCTGTTGCTAGACAGCTCAGGGCATTTTAATCTGCATGGTATTGCCTCCAGTTGGCCAAACACCTGAACAGCTGTAGGCTATTCCCCAATCTGACAATGCTTCTGGAAACCCTACCCTTTGAAGTGTATTATCTCCACCTTGCCTTTTATTAAATTGCGTTAATAAAAGCAGGGTCCTGAGCCAAGGAGGAAGTCTTTAGCTCCTTTAGCTGAAGCTCCTCTGACCCCCAATGCCTTTCAAAACTATCTCTCGTCTTTGGACTCCTCCTTAGTCCAGATTGCCGAACCCTTTGTAATGTTGGGACAAGAACCCGGCAGGGAGGGAGAGGTGCTGGAGGAACGTTTCCTGTCGTCTGGGTGGGTACAGGGAAAACTCGGTAGCTGTCGGTGGCATGTTTTCCATTAAGAGGACAATGAAGGGGTGCTCTGCAGCAAGGGCAGAAATGAAGGAAAAGCACAGTGAGGAACAGAGAGGTCAAGTTATGGTGCTGTCACTGGAGCCCCCAGCCACAACCGCCGATTCCATGAGACACACCCTGCATCTTTACCAAAAATGTCTCCTCCTGCTTATCCACCAGTCAGGTGGATTTCTATTACTTACAGCCAAAATTAGCCTACTTAACACCACTACCGCCTACTCATTCCATAAAGGGACACTTAACACCAAAACCTCAGGAAGAACAGAACCTCAAACTTTTTTGCTGCTGTTGTTTAAATGGTAGCTGTGTACCAGGATCAGATCTAAGTCCTTGAATTAAGGCATTAAACAGAAGGGATAAAACCACTCTTTTCTCCAGGGCTTACATTCTAAAGAAAACATATGGATAATAAAATAAATCCCAGTGATGCTGCAGAGAAAAATTTAAAAAGGGGTGGTGGGAAATGAGGACAGTGTCATCTTGAAAGGGTGGTTAGATAATACTGCTTGTCTGAAGAAGTAATGTTTGAGTGGACACCTGCAATGATGAAAAGAGGCCAGCCGTTTATTTAATGTTTTAGGAAGAGAACTACAGGCAGAAGGAACAATACTAAGACAGAAACAAGCCGTGACATTCCTGAGGGACATAACAAAAGGGCAGTGTCGATGGAACACCGAGAACAAGGGGGTGTGCAAGAACTGACCCAGGAGGAATCAGCCTAAGGGGGAAAAGTGTAAGGTGGTGAAGTAAGTAGGGATCTGATCGGGCATAGACAGGAGCAGGCCGTGGAAAGGATCTGCAAATAACTCGAGTTTTACGTAACACTCACTGTATTATCTTTAATTTTCATTTCGCCTCACATCGGTGATAACTTTAACACCCAGGTCGTTAGAAATTATCATCCCCAAGTATTTGACACAATCTGGAGATTAGCCAGGAATGAGCATTTCCTATGCAGAAAATCGCTCTTCTGATACACCTTGAATTTTTTTTTAACTTTAGAACAAAATCAAAGCCATCTGAAAGGAAACAAGAAGAATCTAGGATAACAGGATGACAGAAACTACTTTAAATTCTATCTGGTTTATTATATTACGAATGAATCTACTATGAACAAGACTGTACGAACGTAAAGGAAGAACATTAAAAGTTAAGTTCTAGGCTCCAGTAAACATAGCATCCTTTGTTAAGTGAGTTCACTATTATTGAAATGGATATTACCACGGTTAAAAACTGAAAACCAGACTTCTGACTTTAGAATAGCCACTGATTACTGGTCAACAAACTTTCAAGTTTTAATCGTATCTCTATTACTATGATAAGAACTTCCCCTATGTGGTGGAATTAAGTACACCAGATGCTTCCAAATCTCTCCTCCGCAAGCTTTTGAGACAGGAGACAAATCGGTTTCAAGTGTTTTAGATAAGAGTATACCCCACAGAAGAGGGATGTTCTCTCCAGACCTTTCCAGAGAACCGTGTGTACACTAAGCCAGTAATTACACCTCCACTGCTTCTAAGATAAATGTCGGTCAATTCAGATCTTTGAAAGCTCTAATGTATTCATGAATCTCCTCTTTCACTATGTTAGCTATGTAGTTAGCCCACTTAACGGCAGGCCAAAAAGTAGGCTGTTATTAATAACACCATCTATAAAGGGAGGTACGGACTCTGTGAGTGATGTGAGCTAACGAAGTAAAAGTCATTATACACCTTGATCAAGACTTGCTTCTGAGTGCAACCCCCTCAAAACATTTCCAGCAGTTTGGCGAGGCGCCCAGGGGTGATTAGCAGCTGGTGCATGTGAGGGAGGGATGAGGTCTACCTGTATTGTGGAGTCTCCCCCCAGTGGTCACACACAGATAACAGACAGAACAGGGGATCACTGCAGCTTCTGAGCAGCTGACCAAAAATACTCCAGGCAGAACCTGTTCCCCACAATGAAGGAATAAAACCTTTAATTCAGTGCTGGCACCATATCAGTAAGGAGGTCTGCTATACTAATCTGCTCTTAGGACATTCATAAATGTGAAGACTATTTTTGGAAGACAAGAAGCTACAGGTAAAACAAAACTCGCACAATTTTTCTTAGTGTAATTTTTTAAAGGAATAACTTAAGAGTATTCTCAGACAGCACAACATCTGTGTTACCCTAAAGGGCAGGTGTTCGTCCTTCCCGAAAGAAATACCAGCACATCTCCTGAAAGTTAACCACATCCACCTGAAGTAGAGTTGATACAAATGTAGTCACTTACCAAATAAATCACCTTGGAAAAGAAAATTATCATCAGTAGTATATGCCTAATATCTAATTTGCAAAACAATACTTTAAAAAAACCACCTATAACTAGGTAATTTATAATAAAGTAAGTGATGTCAAAAATACAAATGGGTCCTCTTTTAATATTTATTTTCTTAAGTGTTTTTGTAATTAGCTATCCTTTGAATAGCACTATCCCTGTATCATTTGCAACCCCCAGCAATCATGTGCTACTACTTCTAACAAAGCTTGGGTGTCAAAAACGTGAAAGGGCCTTTAATTAAGATGTGGGTTGTCTTCTGCTAACCGTCCATCATTAAATGGTGAAGTATATAAATAACCTCCAACAAATAAACAACTTCCATTTTTTTTAAAAAGGCTTTTCAATAAGGTAACATCAACAGACAGGGTCTCACAACTGTGATTTTCTTGGTTATCCCAAGCTAAGAAGAGGGAAGCAAGGAAGGGACAGCAGCCGCCTGGGTAGTCCTCTGGAATAATTTTAGCCTGAAATGAGACTCAGGAAGGAAAAAAAAAGCAAACTGCTCCTTCAAATGTTTAAGAAAAATATGATTCGCTTTAAAAAAATCCAACAGTTGGCCTAGAGAAGAGCAAAGAAATGATTCCGTCTTGCATGGAGCTATCAGACCTGCGTAAGCACCTTCATTTTTCCAGTGTCCATTTAACCTAGAATATTTAAAAAATATATATATCATTTTGAAAGTCTACGTGGGGGAAGAATGAAGGTGGCATCCATCAGAAGAAGACTCCCCCCCACCCCATAGATTCCGCGTCTGTAGGACAAGCACAGAGCCCCTACAAGTATTACCATCTGTGCATTATGTAACCCCCAGTGAACACGGACCCTAAGGAGCCCCTCATTCTGCACACACTTCCAGCTGCTCACACACACACACACACGGATCCAAGTGCCTGACCCATCTCCGGCGCAGACGACCTCGAGAGGACACAACTCCCCAAAGTTCCTGGCTGGGCGGCAAGGCCTCGGGGGGCCTGGCCGCCCCCAGGCCCGGCGCCCCCTGCGGGCTGCCCCCCGCAGCTGCCCCGGCCAGGAGCGCCCACGCCCCGCCGCCGCCCGGACCTCCGCAGCGGTCACCGGGCGGGTGGCCTCGCCTCTCGCCTCTCGCCTCGCCACCCAAGTTCCCCGGCGCCCCCGGCCAGGACTTCCCGGGAGGACGTGGCTGCGAAGTCGCCCCCGTCCCGGTGCGGGAGGAGGCCCCCGGCCACAGGAGCCCCAATGCGGGAGGCAGCGCGCCCCGCGCCCGCACGCCCTCCCCGCGGCGCAGGCCGGAGCCAAGAGCGGGGCCGGCGTGACCTCCCCGGGCGGTGGACACGCCAGGCGGGGGGTGGGGGTGGGGGTTTTCGGGGCCTCCCCCAGCGCCCGCAATTCCCACCCCACACACACCCCGCAGCCTCCCTTCCGCACGCGAAGCCTCAGCGGGTGCGAGTGGGAGGGACGGCGCCCCGGGAGCGGGCGAGATGGAGACGCAACTCGCAACCAAGTGGCGCAAAGTCCTCGGGCCACGGACACCCGCCGGCCGGGGCGCATCGCCGGCCCGTCACCCCATCGCGCCCTCCTGGCCCCTCCTCACCCGGCCCCAGGCACCCCCCCCAGCCCCGCACCCCCACCCGGCGGCCGGCCCGGGCACCCGGGCACC
>JAAGEH010000307.1:3517335-3548108 GCA_011751065.1 Lasiurus cinereus
CTGGTGTTAACTAAATTAACCAATTCAACTCAATTCAAGCACCTGATCTGTGTAGCAGTATGAGGACAAAGGTGATTAGGAAGGCATGGTTCTGGTCCTCATGGATCCCACCATCTAGTCAGGGGGACATGCAAGTGTATTAGATTCACCACAGGTGCTCCAAGAGGGCAAGTCCAGCTGCTCTGGAACACATAGTCATTTACTAGTCCACCAAGACATGTTATTTACTTAACACCACATGTATCAGCAGAAGAATTATATCGATTATGTACCATAAGAAGGGTCCTTTTAGCCATAAGTTTTTCAGGAGTTTGAAAATATCTGAGAACCCTAAAGCTTCATTGGTTAAAAAAAAAAATGCACAACACGATGAAGAAAAAAGATGAAATATAAAATATAAGTATTTCATTAGATATTTGCAAAATATCATTGTTAATTTAGTATTTCGTTATATTTAAAATAATTTCTAGGTCCTACTTTTTGTGAGAATTGTGAGTCTGATTAATGTTTGCATAGAAATCAGAGTTCTTTCAGAATTAAACTATTATTTGTAGCTAAATAATTTGACGGGCAAAATTATAAAATCATTTTAAAGTGTCAGAGCAAAAAGGTTATATTAGTTACTAACAGCCTGACTTGCATGAAGATTCATGCAAGAATAGGCCTTCCTTCCCTTGGCTGCTAGCATCGCCTTCGCTCTGGCTAGAGCCACCTTTCCACCATGGCTCCAGCCAGAGCCACTGTCTGCCTCTCACCTTGTCATGACAATTTGCATATTCCCTCCTTATTGGCTGAGGGCACCACCATCTTTGTCATAGAATTACAGTCAGTTTGCCTATTCCACCTTTATTATATAGGATGGGATGTGAGTTGATGGTAATAGATTCAATATAAAGTGTGATAAGGTCTAGAGAAGTTAGTTAGAATTGTTCTATCTGTTAGGGGTTGTTTATGTTAGGCGATCCAGTGTGTGACCTCAGTCCTCAGGGAACTCAGAAACAGACGTGCAAATCCTATCACACTGCTGTGTTATAAAGGCTGTAACCATGTTTTATATAAAGTATGGTGGTGACCGAAAGGGAGCCTAAGATCACTTACATAAGTCATTCAGAGAAAATTCCTTAGCGTTGGAGATGCTATGGGTGGGACTTCAGAAATGAACAGCAGAGGTCAGGTGAACAAGGTTGGGAAAAGAGAAGGATACTTGCCACAGGGACCAGAACTGGGAAGTCTGGAAGGTATGAGGGCGTATTCAGCAAGCAACGAAAGGGGAGAGAGAAAACAGTTCTGTAAGGGCAGATGGAGACAGTGAATGGAGCCCTTGTGGAATGGCTTTGTTCTGTGAGTAGTGGTAGGACACTCATCGCTTCTTAAGCCATCAGATTTCTGGTCTAGAGAGGCTGGCCTGGTGGTAATGTGGATGTTCTCCTAGAGACCAGGGAATCTCTTAGAAAGCACTGGTCAAAACAAAAGAACCAACAAATGGGTCAAGGAAGGAAACCAATGTTTGTTGAAGACCTACTCAGTGGAACAGCACGCTAAGTCTCTCACATAGGAGGGATGGATTTGGCTCCCATTTTAAAGAGGAGGACGCCTCAGAAATGTCATTATAGTTCCAAGCAGTGAGTCAAGCACGGTCTCTGTGACATCGAATCATCTGTGTGTGTGTTTCTGCATTACGCTGCCTCTCCAGGGGATAAATCATGAAGGCTTGAATCAAAGCAGGAGCAATGACGATAGAAAGAATGGGCAGGTTGCAGAGAGATCCAGATGGCCAAGTCTCCCGGATGTTGTTTCTGGACATGGGGAATGCAGAAAGGGTTTGGGATAACTCCCAGAGGTGGGGAAAACATGGAAGGATGCGGAGGAGCTTACTTGGGGTACAACAGGGGGGTTCTGAAAGTGGGAATGACCAGGAGGGTGAGCAGCCCCAGCACAGCGGTCCTTGGGGAGGAACATGGAGCGGTGTAGATGGACGCTTTCCCAGTATTCATTCAGAACTAGACCTGGGCCAATGGCATAAGGAGCAGTTCAGGGGATCAGGGGGCCATGGAGACCTGGAAACTCAGCATCTGGACACCATCTTCATCACTTGGCTAGGTCTTGAGTGGTTAATGCTGAGTGGGACACATATACTAGAGAAAGTTTGCCCAGACATTTAAGTTTATCTTCATGTACCAGATCAGTAAAAATTATTAGAGTGGGAAAAGGATGAAATAAATAAGTTCAAATTGGTTGTTTCATTAAGGAATTCTAGTGTCCCTATCTATTGTCAAAGATGAGAGCATCCTCAAGCCTCACCTTGGAACCTACTAGAAATACTAATTCCTGGACCCTCCCCAAGACCACTGGACCAGAGCTGTTTCTGAGAAGAAAAGGCAGTGATATGCATGCCTCAAAGCACTGCCCAACCCTTCCCTCTCTTCAACTCTTTTCTCACTCCCCAATTCCGTCTAAAATGAAGAGATCACAGTATTTCTCTCAAATCTGAGAGACATTCAGAATGTGTCCAACATAGCTTGTGATGTTATTCTTTAGAGTTAGAGTCAAAAGGTGACAGAGGTTTTTCTAAATTACAAACCAGAGTAGAAGTTATAAAATAAAATTATTGGTAAATATGACCACAACATTTTTTTAAAAACTCCTCAAGGTCAAAATTCAGTAAATAAATTAAAATGCAAGTTATAAACTATGAAAAAATAGCTGTACCATACGATGACAAAAAGTCATTATATACTGAAAAAAAAAACACTCTTACAAATAAGAGAGAAAAAGATAACCACCCCAATAGAAAAGTGGTCAAAGAATAGACATGAAAAGGCAATTTGCAAAAGATGAACTATAGGGACCAATGGATGTTTGACCCCAGGAGAAATAAAAAAAAGCATATTAAAACAAGAAACCAATTTTCAACTACAAATTGGTTTAAAAATTTAATAATAAATGCCTAATGTTGTTGAGGGTATGGAGAATAGACATTATCATAAACTACTTAAAATATAAACTGCTATAAATATTTCTGGGAAACAATTTGGTAATGCATCAAAAGTTTTGAAAATATGCAAATATTTGACACAGCAAGAGAATCATGTTGATCTGAAAAGAATTCATCTGAAGGAAATAATCACAGATATGCATGCACATTTGTCTATATAAATATTCATCTTAGTATGTCTGTAGGAATAAAATATTGAAAACAACCTGAATTCTAAAAATAAGGTGAAGGTTTATTAGATAATATACATCATATCTCTAAAAAAATTACTGTGCAGTTTTAAACCACTATGGGGTAGATGAAAACGTAATAAAATAAAATCATGTTTATAACATAGTATTATATCAAAAGTTGCCTAATAAAAGAATATGCATAGTAGTATCCCAGTCTGATAAATATAAATGTGTATTTGTATGTCTCTATTTCTGTCTCCATCTCTATACATCTCTGTCTCTATCATCTATATCTATAAGAATAAAGAAGTAGAATGTCTTTGAGGGCAAGGATTTTGACTAATTCCCAGTGTAATTTCAAAGCTTGAAATAGTTGCAGATATTCATCACATATCTGACTGTCAAAATATTGAGTCTTAAGGCACAAAGTTTTTTTCTTTATGTTTATCTAGATCTTCAAAACTGTTTACAATAAATTTGTATCCCTCCCCTTTTTTTTTTGAGTCAGAAAGAGAGTACATTTTACTTTTGAAAAAAATGTTAATGGATAAAATTAGCTATTTATAGACCCGATCCTAAGAGCTAATTGTCAGTATGGGGCTCATAAAATTGAAAACACCGGTTCAATCAAGATGAACTGAACAGTGCTATAGGAAGGTTGACAAAGGTGATTATAATCCAGGAAACTTAAGTCTATTCAGCTCTTTTGGTATTGCCCTTGGAGTATGACTTTAAAACCTTCCCACCCAGTATCCTAAATAAAAGATCTCAAGATTTTTAAATTTAAGGGTGAAGTTTCTTCATGGTGTACCTCCCAATTCATTTAAATTTTGCATTGAGCTTCATACAATATCCAGTTTATTGCATATAAAAATATTTGAAATTATGTAGCATCAACTAAGACTGGTTCTCTGGAAAATTCTCCACGTTACTCTGTGGCTTGTGTGCCCAATGGCATTCGTTGGTTCTCTTTAGTACAGTGGTACCTCGAGATACGAGTTTAATTTGTTCCATAACCTTGAGGCGTGGGAAACTATGAGACGCTCGAGTCTCGGTAAACTGGTGGGTGGTGTGCAGCCGGCCGATCCGCGCGATTACTCCTATCTCAAATGTCGCTCGTATTTCAAAGCAAAAATAGCTCGTACCTCAAAAATCTTGTGTGTTAGGGCACTCGTATCTCGAGGTACCACTGTACTGCGTAGGCAAGGCTGGAAAACACAGTGTGTGAGCAGAGCTGAGCAAGTGGACTCAGAGAGAGTTTGTTAGCATGCGCTCAGAAGAAGGTTGACTAGTTGACATCAATGTGCCATCTGCTTGGCAAGTATGTCCCTGCAGAAAAATCTCATCGGGTGGAAATTAAATGAGATATAAATAATTAAATGCAGCACCTGACATGCGGTAAGCTCTCCATACTGCTAGCTAGTTGTTACTAATTATTATTACCGCAGAGAGCTTTTACACCCAGATGTCATTACCTCTTACATTATCCAGCTAATTTGCTTTACTCCGATTCAGTGTGCGCCACGCCACATTCTCATGCAACTACCCACAGGGAGCGAACGGTGGAAATAGGTGTGCGCAGCCATGTTTACCTCTGGGAAGGAATGAATCCGCTAGTCCTCTGATACTCTCTTCACAGGAACCGCAATCAAATCTCTTTACCTGTGGACCGGAGAACCTGACCTTGGAACATGGTGATGCTATTAAGGGAAGGCTACTACTCTTTAAGGCAAATCAAGACCATATGTGTCTTCTTTTTAACCATCATAGCTTATTTCCCTAACTTTATTGACCAAAGTTTTCTAGTAAGTTCCACATTCTCTAAAGCAGAAGATTTTAAAATATTTTGGCCATGGGCCACAGTAAAATAAAATACATTTTATAAGGTGATTCGGAAGTGAACATTGAAAGTTTCATGAAAAAAAAACACACAAACCTACCCTAATTACATTAATGACCTAAAACCAGAATTATAGACAAATAGGTGCTGACCTGGGCTCCACAGGAAAAAGCTGATAGCACCTTCCTGTTTAGTCTGTGTTTTCTTTTCTCTCTGTTTATTCTGTTGTCCAGTCTGAACGGCCTGGGTCCACACCCGACACATAACGATCCTCCACCTACAACCTCTGGCCAGCCTGAGCTCTCAACATCCCTATGAGTCCACCTACTGCTTATTCTACAGCAACCTTTCGTCTTGCCTGGAGTTTTCAGGACCCTTTTAATATTTTATTCTATGGTGCTAGTTTTGGTTTAGAATATATTTTCTTTAGCCTAAGTCTCTTGGTTTGCCTGGTCCTCTAAATTCCAACCTCAGCTTCACCCAGAGGACTTATGGTGACTGAATACCCTTTTCTCCCTCTTAAAGGTCCCCATTCACTCTCTTAATTGTGCTGGGCACTGTTCTCCAGCCCACCAGCTCCAATTGGCCCACACGTTCCCCGTTCCAGCCCGCCTCCCTCTTCCAAAGAGAACGGTCTCTGTCCCTTCTGGGAGGGAGTAAGGCCTTCTGGTTAGTGCTTACTGTGTGTGTGGGAGCAACTTTATGAATGACGGATGAGTGCAGACACAGACTATTCCCCAAGAAGGTGCTTTTTTTTACATCCCAATGATTGCTTTCTTTTTTTTCTTTTTTTCTTTTTTTTGGTAGAAACAAAAGGTAAGTAATTTCTGGAATCAGAGAATTATGGGTTCAAATCCTTGTTCTGCTACTTCTTACCTGTGTAACATTCAACATCATTTCACGATTTGTAACCTCATAACTGTTTTTTAAAGGTTAAATAAAATCTTATACTAGGTAAATGCTTAGTGAGGCAGCTAGCACAAATAGGTGATGAATAAATGTTAATCCATTACATTTACTTTTTAAAAAAATATTTTATTGATTTTTTACAGAGAGGAAGGGAGAGAGATAGAGAGTTAGAAACATCGACCAGCTGCCTCCTGCACACCCCCTACTGGGGATATGTCCGCAACCAAGGTACATGCCCTAGACCAGAATCGAACCTGGGACCTCTCAGTCCACAGGCCAATGCTCTATCCACTGAGCCAAACCAGTCAGGACAATTACATTTACTTTAATTCTAGTTAGTAATGCAAGAAGATAAGTTATCGTCATCCATCAATATCCCACAGGAGGATTGGTTCCAGGACCCTGAAGATACCAAAATCAACTTGTGTGTTTAAGTTCCTTATATAAAATGAAGTAATATTAGCATATAATCTATGCACATCATCCTTTATACTTTAAATCACTTCTAAATTATTATAATACCTAATACAGTATAAATTTCATGTAAAGTGTTGATATACTGTCCTAGAGGCCTGGCGCATGAAATTCACGCACTTGGGTGAGGAGAGGGTTGTCCCTCAGCCCGGCCTGTGCCTTCTTGCTGCCCAGGAACCCTTGGGGATGTCCCACCACTGCCACTGCGCTCACCAGCCATGAGCCCAGCTTCTGGCTGAGCAGTGCTCCCCTGTGGGAGCGCACTGACCACCAGGGGCCAGCTCCTGCACTGAGTGTCTGCCCCCTGGTGGTCATTGTGTATCAAAGCAACCAGTCGTTCCACCGTTGGGTTGATTTGCACATTAGCCTTTTATTATATAGGATTGTTTAGGGAATATTGACAAGAAAAAAAGTCTGTACACGTTCAGGATAGATGCAAGGCTGTAGACCTAACTACATAGTACACATCAGCAACAACATAACATTTTCTCCTTCAAGCATTTTTGACTGGATGGATATGGATGGAGGGCTGACAGTACTAGTATATTCTGGCAGCATGGTAATGTTAGTGTGTCTTAAACACTCACATGATGCTAAAGGCCTCATGTGCCTTATTGGATCAACTATGACTAGATCTTTGAACAGCTCAACAGGGCTCCTTATCATTTTGCAGATGAGAAAAGTTTGAAGTCCAAGGCCAAGGACACAAAATTAGTAAAGTGCAGAACTGAACTTGAATCCCCAAACTAGACAGGTGTCCAAACTTTGGACCCCATTTATGGTATAAGATCCACCGGGGTCAGAATTCTCTACAGATTGGATTCAGATGTCTCATTAGACTAGTGTACACCTGTCTGCATTTCTGGCCCCTCCCCAAGATGAGGATGCTAGGCTTCTTCCCATTATTCTTCACCCTCCATTAGGTCAGGGCCATTTGGAGAAATCTTTGGGCTGAAACAGTTGCAAGAAGCAGGTACAGGTCCTGCTAAAAAAGCACTTACGAATTCACCCTTTTTGCACTGTTCTGCGGTGGTCAGTATCCAAAGTTCTGAAAAACTGCCGTGACTGGTTTGGCTCAGTGGATAGAGCGTCGGCCTGCGGACTGAAAGGTCCCAGGTTCGATTCCAGTCGGGGGCATGTGCCTTGGTTGCGGGCACATCTCCAGTGTGGGGCATGCAGGAGGCGGCTGATCAATGTTTCTCTCTCATCGATGTTTCTGACTTTCTATCCCTCTCCCTTTCCTCTCTGTAAAAAATCAATAAAATATATTAAAAAAAAAAAGTTCTGAAAAACTGACTCAGTCCAAGGCTGAGTGGGTGGGGGCTCTGGCATTCAGTTTACTGCTTTGCCCTCGGACCCCTGCCTTGATGGCCCAGCTTTTCACAGTTGTGTTCATTCCAGAGGCCACTGGGTTAGTCCGTGCCTGGTCGCGGTCCATCTGTTTGTTTTGGAGAACAAGTGCTTGTCCAGCTGCTTCGTGTTCCACCTTCTTTGTTATCCTAAGGCTTGAACTTTTGAGCTTTTAGCACTCATGATGTTTTTCAAGCTCTTAGGCCAAAACTGGAATTATCACTCTGGCATTTCAGAGGACTTGCCTTTGTCCATGTTCAGGTTTACATAAAACCCTGCCTGCAAGAAGAGCCTGCTATTATACTCCAAATATAATAATACCAGGAATTATTTAACACCTGGCAACACTAGTTTTCATTACCTCCATTCGATATGTGCCTCTATACATTTTTCTTCTTTTCATTGAATTTATTTTTGGAATATGTAAAATCTGTACATGATTCCAAAGCCAGAGCTATATAACAAGGTAGGTTCAATAAAGTCTTGCTTTCCATCCATCTTCTCCACCCTGTTCCCTCCTTCCTTTCAGATATAATTATTTATATGCTTTTAAATGATTTAAAAAGTTATATATATATATATATATATATATATATATATATATATATATATATGTATTCACATCATGAATTTACAGCTTGATTAAATATATATATACACACACACTTATCAATTCCAGAGAGGAAGGGAGAGGGAGGAAAGAGATAGAAATATCAATGATGAGAGAGAATCATTGATCAGCTGCCTCCTGCATGCCTCATACCCAGGCATGTGTCCTGCCCGGGAATCGAACTTTGATTTCCTGCTTCATAGGTTCAATGCTCAACCACTGAGCCATGCCAGCTGGGCAGCTTGATGAATTCTGATAACCTGAACATACCCATGTACCCACCACCAGATCCGGAAACAGAATATTTCTAGTACCCGGAAATTGCCCTTCCCACTCCCATGCCGCTCTTCTCCAGAGACAACCGCTCTTTGACTTCAGATACTTCCATTTTGCCAGGTTTTAGTGTTTTGTGTTGTGCTTTTTTCACTCGACAACACGTTTATGAGATCCATCCATGTTGTTGCGTGTAGCAGAAGTGCTCATTCTTCCATTGCTGTTAACATTTTCGATTGCATTGCATACACGGTATCCCATATTTATTTATCCATTTTGCTGTTGACGAAGAGAAGCCTTTTTTAGTTTTTGGCATTCGCCAGGAGTGTTTCTTAGAACATTCTTATGTGCATTTTTAATGCACACATATATTTCTGCTGAGTATATTCCCAAGAGTAGAATTGCTGGGTCATATGGCGTGTGTGCATTCAGGTTTTAGTAGCTATTGCCAAGGAGTTTCTAAAAGTAGATGTTCCATCTTAACACTTCTTGCAGCAGAGTGCAGTTCTGTTTGTTCCTCGTCTCTTCCAACACTTGATAATCTGTGTTTTAGTAATATTATCTCTTCCAGTAGGTATCTCACTGTGTATGCTTTTATTTTGCTTTTCTCTGATGATTAAATGTTTTCACTAGTTTTTGGTTTATTCTTCCACTATTCATTTTTACAGAAAATTATATATATAGACACACACAGCCTTTTACCATACAAAGGTTAGCAGTCTCTTTATGTACTGTTTTCTGTTTTGTACATTGCTTTTTTTCACTTAAATTACATTTCCTAGAGACCTTTATATAATATTGCAGGTCAAGATGTCCCTCATTTCTTTTTACATCTGCATAGCATTCAGTTGTGTGGATGTACCTTGGCTATTCAATCTGTCTCCTATTGATGGACAGTTAGGTTGCTCCCACATATTTCCTATTATAAATACACTGCAATAAATTAGCGCGTTCAGATATTTTCATGTTTTTGCTATTGTATCTTTTTAAAAATGTATTTGTGTTGATTTCAGAGAAGAAGGGAAAGGGAGAAAGAGATAGAAACATCAGTGACGAGAGAGAATCATTGACCGGCTGCCTCCTACACACCCCTCACTGGGGATTGAGCCTACAACCTGGGCCTGGGCCTTGACTGGGAATTGAACTGTGGCTCCTGGTTCATAGGTTCAACCACTGACCCACACTGGCCGGGCTCTATTGTATTTTCGAGATACCGGTAGATTCTGAAAAGTAACACTATGGTCTCAAAGATAAATCGTTAGATATTGCCAAATTTTCTTCTATTCAGATTTTGTGATTTTACATTCAAGTGGTCTATGAAACACATACCTATATTTTATAGACCTTTTCTCTTAGAATATTCAGTTGCTAGGGAATTAAGACACTCGGAAATTGTGTGTGTGTGTGTTTTTAAGAGAAGAATCTTTGAAAGTAAAATTTTAATGGACTATAACGCTAAAGCCTCATAAGTATTTTAATGTTCCTTAAATGTGCATGCACTTAAATTGAGTTAATAACATAGTGTGTATACTTACTATTTATGTAAAATATGATTCTTAAGAATAGCGGATTAACCAATAATCTTTTAGTTGTGAGGCATTTATTGATTCATGCATCTGGGACAGGACAAGCTTCCATTGCGGGGCCACACACGCCCCCCTTATACTCACTCAGACTGGGACGGTCTACGTGTGCCAACTCACCTCACATGCACATCTTGGGATGTGGGAGGAAACCGGAGAAAACCCACACAGACATACAGACAATGTGCAGACCCCACACAGACAGTGGCCCCGGGAAGGAATCTTTTTTTCTTCTTCTCATCAATGTTATAATGAAATTTTGAGTAAAATGACATTATTTAAAGACCTGCTGTATCTGAGATAGCAAGTTAACCCGTATGAGGGAAGTATATGACTCAGAGCAAAGAAGTAGAATGCCTCTTTGCTTCCAGTAAATCTTACAAGATCCAGTGTGGAATGCTCTGGTGCCAAATAAAAAAAAAAACACTTAGTAATGTTTGAAATAAAAAAAAATGTCATCTTTTAAGCAAGAATATGCATGATGATAAGGTGTTAAATTAGGCTAATCTGATCTTTGAAATGTGGGAATTGGACAGGGATGAAAACTTCCAAATTTTCAGGGCGTATGAAAAAAAAAAAGTAACGGCGATAAAGGGCACATACTATAAATAACATTGAGGTAAACAGAAGCATTCTATTATCATTATGCTCAACCTGGGGTTTAGTGAGTTTTCATGGAAGTAACATTAGAGTAACTTTGAATGAACTGAATTCCTCTGCCGTTACTAGGGAACATCTATGATTATGTCAACTATCATAACGAGGGTAGTCAAATCTCA
This sequence comes from Lasiurus cinereus, assembly GCA_011751065.1. NCBI lineage: Eukaryota > Metazoa > Chordata > Mammalia > Chiroptera > Vespertilionidae > Lasiurus > Lasiurus cinereus. Next base: position 3,528,322 of record JAAGEH010000307.1, read on the forward strand.
CGAAACAGGGCATTCACTGCGGGCTTGTCAGTCAGTTGAGCACCTGGTGGGCATGTGCAGCATGGCATATTGGCCTGAATAAGCTTTGGGATGGGGATACTCACCTCTCCCACAAGAATCCCAACTAGAGAGTCCCGCTGGAGGGAGAGTATAGTACTAGACAGGCTGGTGATGTGGTTTGCTACAGGAATGCTAATTCTTACTCAAGAAAGGAACACATGCATTTGGTTCTGATACATCTTATTCAAAGGAGAACATGATCCAAATGATGACATACCTGATACCGGGCAGAGAGCAGAGATTTAGAGACAGGGCCTATGAATGAATGAGTGAATGAATGAATAAAATGATGAGTGAATGAATGTGACAGATATTTATTGAGTACTTATAATGTGCAAGCTAGAGAGAGGGTCTATTGCTATATAAAGATACATAAGTTAGCAGATTCTCTAGTGAGTGAATACCATCCTCTCCTTTGTGTTGTATCTCTAATGCTCACTTCTAAATTAACTGTATGACCTTGGGCAAATTATTTATTGTCCCTGGGTCTTAGTTGATTCATCTCTAATATCGGGTGTGGGTGGGGGCATGAGATACCAAGATGGATGATCTTTATGGCTTTTTATAGTCTTGAATTCTGCTTCTGAGGCTTTACTCCAGAGTGGGAGTGCTCTCATTTGTTAATTTCTTCAGCAACGTGTATTGAGTATGTGTGAGACACTGTGCTATAACTTTCTGTGACTTATTGAAATTGCTTTCCTTTTCATCACTATAATACAGCACCACTAAAGGTCAGGGAGAAAAATCTTCATAAATGGGCCACCATAAAATACAGACCAAAATAGTAAGCCCCGTTTGGATCCTGGCACAGCCCCAGCCAGAGGTTCACTTCTCTCCTACCTGCTCAGCATTTTCAGGTTCCTGCTGCCTCTTCCTGATGCCTTCACCAAACGTTGTTCTGCAACAGCTTTCCAGGATTTTCCACCAGTGGAGGATTCTAAGGGGGGGCCAATGGGGGACAACTGTAATATCTCAACAATAAAATATAATTTAAAATAAGTTTTAAAAGATCATTTTAGAGGCATTTGGTTATATAAACACTTGGCTCTCTATAAACCCACCCAATCCCAGGGAAGAGAAATGGGACTAGCAGATGTTGCTTCAGTTTTCTTTTTACCTGGGGATTTCATGGTATCTGTTTTTCAATTTCCAACCAAGTATTAAATGCTTGTATAAATTAAGCGTTTCATTTAATTAAGCTTGAAAATGTATTTAAACTTCAGATCAGCCTAGATAACTTTACAACAGAAACAATTGGAGCAATCCTGCCATTCAGGCTTGATCTAGAGTGCATTCCATTTGGAATGATGTAGACTTGAACAAGTATCGTTTTAAAGGTTTTTATGGGCAAATGCACTCTAAATTCTTGAGCTGTATTTAGGCAAGAAGAACTATCATATTCTATCTCTGCTTCCCATCATTTAAAAATTATCCCGTTAGAGCAAGTTCTGGTCAAGATGGAGGAGTGGGTAATGCTGTGCTCGCCTCCTCCTACGACCACATGAAAATTACAAGTGAAATATGGAACAACCAACCTGGAGAAACAACTGAAGATTGACTGAACAGAAATCCTATAACTAAGAATATGAAAAATGAAGCCCCATCACCCTGGCCCCTATGGCTCAGTCCAAGGCTAAGTTAGTTGAGTGTCTTCCTGGTGTACCAAAAGCTCGTTGGTTCAATTCCTAGTCAGGGCACATGCCCAGATTGTAGGTTTGATCCCTCAGGTGCATGCGGGAAGCAACTGATCGATGTTTCTCTCTCTCACTCTCTCTTCCCCACCTATCTTCCCTCTCTCTCTAAAATAAGCACAAAAATGAAACCACATTAAGACTGCAGGTATAAAATGCAAAAATTTTAAAGTGCACTTATAGAATCCTATTGAGATCAAATTGCATGTATTTGGATATATGTATATGCACCTATATGTACGCAGAAAATATAATAGAAAGAGAGACTAATATATATGAGTACTGATTTGTAGAATAATAATAAATGTGCGGTAAAAAAAGGGAACAAATAAAAATTACCCTGTTACATGGGCCTGAAACGGGTGAGAAAAAAGTCTTTGCCTGAAGTTACAAAGGGTGCCGAGTCCATAGCATGACGTACCTACACGCACGTTCATCAGAGCAGAAGAGCTTGACACAGACATCCCCGAAAGGGTGCCTTTACCTACTTGATTTGAACATGACCTTGCAGCTTCCCATACTTACGTGTTAGTGCTCTGCCTCTTGAAGTAAAATTGAATCCAGTGTTTTTTTATTTGGCAAAAACGAATAAAATAGGTTACTGATTGTTTGCCACACTGAGCCTACTAACTAGACTTAGCTGAGAAAAACGAAGTGTGATATACGTGCCCATCTACATGGGTGATTTTCCTCAGGGATGCGAAGGGCAAGATCTGAGGATGGCAGGCAGATCTGCAAAGTATGATCCTTCTTTTGTAATGAAGATGTGCTAAGATGTGCTCCGACCCACTTCTTTCCCGGTGGGGGAGGAAAGCTGTGCTCTGTATCAGAGAAGTACTTTTTTTTTTTTAAATACATTTTATTGATTTTTACAAAGAGGAAGGGAGAGGGATAGAGAGTCAAAAACATCGATGAGACAGAGACAGATGAGACAGAGACATCATCGATCAGACGCCTCCTGCACGTCCCCTACTGGGGATGTGCTCGCAACCAAGGTACATGCCCTTGGCCAGAATCGAACCTGGGACCTTTCAGTCCACTGGCTGACGCTCTATCCACTGAGCCAAACCAGTTTCCGCAGAGAAGTACTTCTTGATGACATTCAGGAATGTGTTCTCAATGTGTATTGCCTCCCTGCCAAACCCAAGCAAGTGAATTCTTCCTGCTTTTCCACCCTTTCCCAGGGGCCAGCCGGAGGAGGAGAACTTGCCCAAACCCTCCATCATCTCTTGCCCACCCCAACCCTGCTGCCTCCGCACCACCGTTGACAAATATCTCCAGCCTGCTGTGCCGCAGCCACCTACCGGTCTTCCAGCCGCAGGTCGTGTCTGTGTCCACGCGGAATCCTGCTCCTCTGAAAACGCAAATTCAGCCACATGGCAGCCCTGCGTGAAGCCCAGAGGGCCCTTGTCACCTTCAGGATGTCGTTAAAGTGCCTTCGCGGTCACCATAGGCCTGTCATCACTTGGCAACTCCGGCCCAGGCAGCTTCATTTCCTAGCACGTGGATACACCTGTTCTCTCCTTCGCTCTCTCCTGGGTCACATGTCGTTCTTTCTGCTTGGAGCACACTCTTCTAGCTTCTTTGTTCAACAGAGGGAAATGCATCCTCCACTTCTGATGGGGTGCTCGCTGATCCCCATGCTGAGTGAGCTGCCTTCTCTCTCGGCTCCCACAGTGCCTTGCGCAGGACATGATCACCATACTTAGGACACCTACTTATTCCTCTGCTCTCTGTCTCTTTCATTTAACAAGAAGCCTGCCATTTCTGTAAGCCGAACCATTAAGTATTTCCCCCAACGACTGGGTCTCTAGCAATGACAGTAGTTTCTTCGTAAAGACAGGTTGCACGAATGAATTCATTCGCTCATTCATTCATATTTTGGCCAACTTTATTTTTACAAGTTCTGTTAACATGAGGACTTGTGATGCTAGCAGCCTTCTATCCAAGACATCTGCTTCAAGATAATTCTGAGTTTAATTGTCTCATTTATAGGATTTCTCATTAGCATTAATATCCCATAACATCACCTGGGCTGCGATATTTTATGTACCATGGCAGCTCATGCCAAAATATAATGATGAGGACAGATTCTGGAACCCCAAGCAAATATTTCAGAAAGATCTACTGTATGCTCACTGAGTCATCCGCAAAATGTCTCCCAAGGTCTGTCTTTTTATAGATTCTTCCACAGAACGGGATCTACATCTATGCTCTGCTATTTCATGGTTGAGCCAAACACTTCTACATGCATTGTTAGAAATGTTCCCTCCTCACCCCCCCATATAAGTTGCACCTGGAATGTGTTCACATAGGCACTTTCTTCATTATCTGCTGGCGAGCACAATGAAAAAAGCCTTTGGATTTTAGGCTGTAAACACCAGCTTTGAACTTGTGGGGGTGTGTGGTTAGAAAATAGATGTTTTAGTGTGCAAATGAACTGTGCCCAAGACTTATCTTTCTTCTTTTCTTCCTTTGGCCACGCAGAACTCAGAGCTGCAGTAGTTCTTATACTAGAATAGTGCTTCTCAGGCAAAGCAAGTTGACCCTTCGGGGTACATGTGGCAGTGTCTGGAGACATTTTTGGTTCTTGCATCCTGAGGAGAGTGGGGAGAGTGGAGAGAATGTTTAGTAGATAGAGGCCAGAGATGCTGCCGAACCTCCTGCAAGGTCTAGACAGTTCCCCACACATGAGATTATCCAGCCTGCAATGTCTCTAGTGCTGAGGCTGAGAAACCCTGTACTAAGGTGAAACAATTAGATGCTAGAAGTGAGAATGCTGACTGCCTGCGATTGATTTTTCTTCAGTGACATGTTGCCTTTCCAAGGTCTGTTCTCTATGAGAAGTCCACGGCGTGGCTGATTGCTTCTTCAAGGCCAGCAGGCGGACCTCTCACGCGGCAGTCTGCTAAGACTGTGTGTTATGTAACACCAGAGGCCCGGTGCCCGATATTTGTGCACTTGGCAGGGGGAGAGGGTCCCTAGCCCAGTGTGCACCCTTTCGCAGTCTGGGAGCCTTCAGGGGATGTCCGACTGATGGCTTAGGCTTAGGGGAGAGGGCCTAAGCTGTCACTCGGACATCCTTAGTGCTGCCACAGAGGCAGGCCACTGCGCTCACCAGCCATGAGCCCGGCTTGTGGCTGGGCAGAGCTCCCCCTGTGGGAGCGCACTGACCACAGGGGCCAGCTCCTGTGTGGAGCGTCTGCCCCCTGGTTGTTAGTGCACATCATAGCGACCAGTCTTTTCTAGGTTCAGTGGATTTGCCTGTTACCCTTTTATTCAATAGGATAGGATAATGTAATCACAGGAGCGACCCATCACCTTTGCTATATTGCATGGATTAGAAGCAAGCCGCACCTGCTCTCAGGTGAAGGGCAGCATACAAAGATGTGAACACCTGAGGGCAGGAGCCACAGGCCCACCCTATGCTTTGTCCACACAGCTTACTGTCTTGATGGCAGATCAGGGGTTTGGCGCTGTGTCGGCCTGGTTAAGCCGCATGATATTGGAAGGCAGAGGGATGGAGCGGCTTTTCTCTCTGCTGGTAACATCTGTCAGGTCAGTGATGAACAGATGCAGAGGGGCCTGGCCAGTCCTAGCTGGTCCGTGCCCAGCTCTGCTTCCCAACTTCTGACCAACAGCTGCCCAGGTCACCACCAGGGACTGACAGAAACCTACGGAGGCCATCGCTCGACCGAGGCACCAGCTCCTTGTCACCCTCCTCTCTGCTCCCTTTCTTGGCGGGATTTCTGAGATGGACCAGTTAATTACTCCAACCCCATGGTGGGATCTTTATTCTCCAGGTCCTCACAACTGTGGGAGGTCATTTCTAGAAGTCCCTTCCTTCATAATTCTCAGGGGGACCAGCCTGCACTCCCCAAACCCTGTCCCATCCAGAGAATGTTCCGCATCACTTTCAGAAGCGAGAAGTGTTTGCTGTTGCTTCTCTCTGTGCTCAGTGCGGTGGTCAGTAAGCTCGACCATCACACAGCACTCCCACGTGAATGGAGCCTCTCTTTCTAGGCTGCTGCAACGATAAAGACAACCAACAGTAAGTGTTGGTGAGGATGTGGAAAAACGGAGTCCTCATACTCTGCCGGGGGGACTGTAAAATGGTGCGGCCACTTTGGAAAAGTCTAGCAGTGATTCAAAAAGGTAAGCACAGAGTTACCGTAATACCCAGCCAGGCCACTTCTCAGGATGTATCCAAGAGATCATAGGAACATATGTCCACACAGAAACATGTACAGTCCATGAATGTTCCGAGCAGTATTGCGCATAGTAGCCAAAATGCAGACCAGCACAAATGTCTGTCGACTGAAGAATGGATACATATAATGTGACACATACTAGTACAGGCAAAACAGTATCACCCGGCTGGAAAAGGAATGAAGTACGGATCATGCTACTACACGGATTGATCTTGAAATACTGTGCTAAATGAAAGAAATCAGCCACAAAAGACGATGCATCGTATGACTCCATTTATATAAAATGTCCAGCCTGGGCAAATCTGGAGAGACAGAAAGTCAGTGAGCGAATGACGAGGGCTGGAGGGTAGGAGGTTAATGGGGGGTGACTGCTAGTCTGTAGGGTTGCTTTGTAGGGTGATGAAAGTGTTCTAGAATGGATTGTGGCGAGGGGGGTACAACTCTGTGACGATACTAAAAACCTTCGGGTTACTCCTGTGCCGAATAACGATGTTTTGGCCCACAGTATACTGCATATCGGATGGTGTTCTCGTAAGGATATAATGGAGCTGAAAATGTCCTATGGTCTAGCCGCTGGTCGCCGCAGAAACATCCTTATGTAGTAGTGCAAGGGGTTCTTCGGGTGTTGGAGATGATGCTGGTGTAAACAAACCTATTGTTCTGCCAGTGGTAGGAAAGTATAGCAGATACAACTATGTACGGTACATAATACCCGAGAGTGATAAAAAATGACTATGTTACTGGTTGATGTATTTACTATGCTTTTTATTATTATCTTAGAGCGTCCTCTTCCCAGTTATTAAAAAATTGTTTGCTGTAAAACAGTATGCCGTGTTAGGCTGGCAACAGCCTCATAATCTTGTATTTACGGCATCTCAGGTGCTTGATTTAATCTCAGGTTGTTTTGTACAGTAAAGGGACGTACAGGCGTATAGCGTAGTAGCCGGGCTGTGTCACCTAGGTCTGTGTCCGTGCACTCGATCACCTTTGCTGTACTGTATCGATTAGAAGCAAGTCGCAGGTCCCACCTGCACTCAGGTGGAGGATATCGTCCAAAGATGTAGCTGGGTTCGCACAACGACAAAATAGCCCAACACAGCATTGCTCAGAATGTTTTCTGTCATCAAGTGGAGCAGGATTGTATATACTTTAAGTGGGTGAATTGTACTTTAAGTGGGTGAATTGGACAGTTTGTGAATTACATCTTGTTAAGCTGTTATTTTATCTGTATAAGGTATACTCACGCTCATATATATGTGTGTGTGTGTGTGTGTGTGTGTGTGTGTGTGTATACTCTAAATATACTTTACATGAAGTATATATTCTTTTTATATCTTTAAAAAACTGATATGAAGTACTCTAAAAATGCTCTCCAAACATTGGCCATATGCTTCCTGGATAGTCATATGGATAGAGAGATCAAAGGTCTCAACCCTTCCTGTTCCCAGAGTGCAACTGAGTGGGCGGATTTATGGCTCTCTGTGGGAGCCAGGGTAAAGACCTATCCAACAGAGACCTGTGGCTTCTGTGTCCCCAAACTTCGGTTAAAAGTGAGTCAGACTCAACGGTCACTTTGAGGAGTCTTACTTCCCTCCTTCTCTCCTTCATCTCTACAGTCTTGACATTACTTAAAGTGCCTAAGCTCATCATAAACTTAAATAAAAACTAAAAAGCAATACTGAAGTCCATGGGATCTCAGCAAATAGACAAGGGGCACGCTTTTTTAAAAGGGAAGGGTTTTATTTTTTTATTCTTGCTTTCTTGACAACTGAAGACCTTTAATTGTGACTTTAAGCACATGGGCAGAGGAAAAAAATTACTCAGTGTTTTTCCATCCTTTAGATCTGGATTACAAAGTAGATGTTACATTCAAACCCTGATCATTTCTGGTGTTTTATCTACAACTAGTGGCCTGGTGCACAGGTTCGTGTACATTGGAAGGAAATTAATTAGAAGAAATATTTCAATATCACTATTTGCCCTTTCTCTATAATAGAAGTGTTAAGCAAATTCATGATCTACAATGACAGGTTGAAACACACATGTGCAATTGGCGCAAGAGAAAGTTTTATGTGTATCACACATGCACGAGTCAACTTAGCCTTATATATACATAGAATAAACTTGCTTAATTAGAACTGATTTATGATGTAGCTAAACTTTTTCCAGCCCAGTGAAGCACCCCAACTTCTCTTTCAGGTAATTGTCAGCAACACAGCAGTAACTATCAACACAAAGCAGATTATTATTGTGGATCATGCATGGAGAACAAAGGGTAAAATATTTAACTGCAGAAGTGTTTGACCATATTCTGTGCAGTGAGAAAACCTGAAGTCATTTTCAAGGTCCACCATTCTTACTTCTTTTCAGTTGGGTCAAGTTTCTAAACTTTCTAAAGCTCTGTTTTCCAGCTAATGAAAAGAAAATAGGAATCCACTGAATCTTCTAACTATTCCAGGACTTCTGTGAGGATCAAATGAAATGAGGCACAAGAAACCACTTCACAGACATTTGGTTAGAGTGTAAAATGTTGCCACCTGTCTATAAAGCAAGGCGTGTTCCTGGGCTGAAGAAACTGCGAGAAGGCTAGTCATTACTAGGGAGAGGAAGCTGGGCATTGCTGTGATGTCATTACCCAGACAGACACTTAGCATATTAGCCGTGTGTGTGTGTGTGTGTGTGTGTGTGTATCTGTATGTAGACTAGAGGCCCGGTGCACAAAATTCATGCATGGGGGGGTATCCTTCAGCCAAGCCTGCTCCCTCTCCAATCTGGGACCCCTTGAGAGATGTCCAACTGCCTGTTTAGGCCTGATCCTACCTCTCACAATTCAGGACTCCTGGCTCCCAATTGCTTGCCTGCCTGTCTTCCTGATTACCCCTAACCATTCTGCCTGCCAGCCTGATCATCCCCTAACCACTCCCCTGCCAGTCTGATTGATGCCTAACTGTTCACCTGCCAGCCTGTTTGCTCCTAACTGCCCTTCCTTGCAGGCCTGGTCACCAACTTCCTTTCTCTGCTGGCCTGGTCACCTCTAATTGCCCTTCCCTGCAGGCTTGATCACCCCCACTGCCTTCCCTTGCAGGCCTGGTCCCTCCCAACTGCCCTCCACTGCTGGCCTAATTGCCCACAACTGCCCTCCCTTGCAGGCCATTTTGTGGTGGCCATCTTTGTCCACATGGGGGCAGGATCTTTGACCACATGGGGGCAGCCATCTTATGTGTTGGAATGATGGTCAATCTGCATATTACTCTTTTATTAGATAGAGTAGAGGCCTGGTGCATGGGTGGGAGCCAGCTGGTTTGCCCTGAAGGGTGTCCCAGATCAGGATGAGGGTTCCCTTGGGGCATGGGGAGGCTTGGGCAAGGGGCCTGTGGTGGTTTGCAGGCCAGCCTTGCCTCCAGTGACCCAAGTGGAGGCCCTGGTGTCTGGGATTTATTTATCTTCCACAATTGAAACTTTTAGCCTGGAGTGGAGCCAAGCCTCCTGCTCGCTCCATAGCCACAGCCATTTCTGTTGGGATTTATTTATCTTCTATAATTGAAACTTTGTAGCCTTAAGCAGAGGTCAAGGCAGGCCAGGGATGCAGAAAGCTTGACTTCCTCCATCACTGGGGCAACCCTGGCCTCCTGCTCTCTCCAGCTTTGTGGATGCTGCCATTTCTGTTGGAATCTATTTATCTTCTATAATTGAAACTTTGTAGCATTGAGTGGAGGTCTGGGCTGGCCAGTGTGTGCAGAATGCTTGGCTTCCTCCTCATAGATGCTGCCATTTTTGTTGGAATCTATTTATCTTCTATAATTGAAACTTTGTAGCATTGAGTAGAGGCCTGGGCTGGCCAGGGTGTACAGAAAGCTTGGCTTCCTCCATCACCAGGGAAACCCAAGCCTCCCTCCTGCTCACTCTGTGGCTGCAGCCATCTTGGTTGGGGTTAATTTGCATACTCACTCCTGATTGGCTAGTGGGTCTTGTTGGTGGGTGTGACTTGTGATATAGCAGAGGTATGGTCCATTTGCATATTACTCTTTTATTAGATAGGATGGCCTGATGCTAGAGAGAGGAAGCCAGGCATTGCTACGTGACATCATTACCTGGTGCTGACAGCCACCGTTTCTGGTCTGGGCTGGACTGTGGGCCACATTTTGTGCCCTTGGGGTCTTGGCAGTGTTGGCTGCGATTTGGTGGGCTGTCACTCCGGGGTGGTGGCGGGGCCTGTGTCTCACTTGGGGGAATCAGAATATTGCTTTGTGGGAGCCAGGTCCACACTGCCATTTCTCTGTAAATGGCAAGTGCACATCATGGCAGCTCCTGTGTTGAGCATCTGCCCCCTGGTGGTCAGGGTTTGTCAAAGTGACTGGTTGGACAGTCGGAGGAACACTTAGCATGTTAGCCTTTTATATATATACTACAGGCCTGATGCACAAAATTCGTGCAAGGGGCTCAGCCCTTGCAGCCCTGGCTTTGTCTAGAAGGTTATCTGGAAGGACATCCGAAAGGTCGTTCGGCTGCCCAGTCTAATTAGCATACTATGCTTTTATTATTATAGATAGATAATACTGTCTCATTCACTGCTACAGTACTTTGTGCTGAGCACTGCGCTTGGGTTAAAGGTACAGCAGTGCCAAGGTTAGGCACATTCCCTACTCTTAGAGACATCCCATTCAAGGAGAAAGACAGACATTCAGGAGAGCGTCGTGAAGGGAAATTGCTCGATGCTATGGGAACCGCTAACCTGTGGAAACAAAAGCGTTTTGTGTGAGGCGGTGACTTTTATGCTGAAACCTGAGGGTTGAGTGGCCGCAGGGGAAGGTGGGTGGCAGGGGTGGCGTGGCAGAGGGAGAGTGTTGCAGGCTGCAGAGGAGCGTCCCAGCAGGTTCTGGTGGAGGAAGCCCAACAGCCAGTGTACGTAGCTGGGTGCGGGGCTGGGAGAAAGGCTGGGAGTGGGGACTCGTGACTTGGACAGGGCTGGGACAGACCGGCTTTAAAGACTGTGGGGAGAGGTCCAGACGATGGTGGCGTCAGTGGGAAACCACTGAAGGGTTTTAGCAGCGGAGAGCTGTGATCAGATTTTTAAAGAGGTCCCTGTGGCTCCTGTGTGGGCAACTTTGCACATTTGCATAACATGACAGGGAAACTTCAAGCATTCAATGACACATCTTTAGTCCAACGTTTTCTGAATTTCCCCAAATCGCAGGGAGCTTACAATTTCTTTATATGAAATGATATCCAAAATCCCACATTTAACGGGTCCGATTTAATCACTCGGTTATTTAGGGACAAAGCATAGAGCGTTTGTTTTCAGCAATATTTTGCCTCATTCCAGACATTTGAATTTTGAAGTCCAATAAAAACATGAACAAAGACGCTTTTTAAATTTTAGAACAAATGCCACAAGACAAACACACGGAGGGTAAAAGACATTAGTTGAGGCCCAGCCACGAGGGTGGGCAGAGGATGGCAGGGTCTGTGGGTGGTGGTATGCCAAAAATCCGGCCCTTCTCTCATGGCTCTGAACTAAGTTGAGCAGGACTGAATGCCTGAGTCCTTGTGGTCATGTGACAAACACCCCAGAAAATCACAGCTCTACGCAAATGCAACATTAGAGACATTTCTCCTTAATTCCAGTCTTTTGATTAATTCAACAAATATTTATTGAAAGTCTATGTTGTATAAGGAACGGTACTAAATACCAAGAGATATCTATGCAAAGATGTGGAGCAACAGTTACCTGTAGACAGTCCATCTGTTCTATGTAAGTCACTTTTTATTAGGAAGAGTCCCAGAGTTTATCTGAAGGACTTCATAGAACAGATCTGATCTTAAACCCTTTCCCCACCCTCCAAATCAATATTTTTCCTAAGTTACTTATAGAACACATTAGCCTGTAACTCCAATGAGCCATGTTCTCATGAACAAAAGTTGGGGTATCGGGTGTGAAAGGTATATTTACGAGACAATAGGACAAAATATTTGAAATCACACCATCTGTGTTATCTTAGGACGCATGGTCATTTATCTCTGTCACTGCACTGCTCGCAATTACAAAAGGACTCCATGGTGATTGGCTTGTGACAGAGGTGATTGAGACGCTCCACTCGGATCTGTATAACATATTCTGTCAATCATCCTGCTGCTTCCTGCATTCAGGAAACCAAGGGGCTCACACCGTGACTGACTTTCCACTTTGTATTATGATTGATACCATTATTCACCTTGCACCCTGCTCTCTTTGGAGAGGGTTGGTTAGCATTCCTGTGTGCCGCCCCTCAAATTTTGCATCTTTCCTCACCCTTTTTTCACCCTTTCCTCAGGTCTGAGCTATAGGAGAGGACAAGACAGAACAGAAGTTTCACTTGTATGCATGCATATAAGCATAACCAATGGACGCAGGACACTGCGGGGGGGGGGGGGGGGGAGGGCATGCATGGGAGTAGGACTGGGGGGGAGGCAATGGGAAGATATGTACACATGTAATACATTAATAAAAAATGGGGGAAAAAAGAACAGAAGTTTCAACATAAAAATATGATCACAGGGTATATGAGCTTTAACCAACACTTTGATCATATGCTTAAAAAATATAAGAACTATAATTAGAACTGACTAATGCCAGTAAGATTCGGTCATTTGTATCATTTCCTTGTATAAACAGAAGTTGATAAATGAGCTGCAGTGGAAAATGATTCTGAAGATTTAATGTGGAATGATTTCTTTAAAGCAATGACTGAGTCGGAACATTTACTCAATAATTTCGCTGAAAGCATCCACTTTGATTAAACCTTATTTCAATAATATTGGGCCTCAAGACTTGCCTGCTTATAGGTTTTTTCCCCCTTGTAAACAGGCATTTAATTGAAAAGAAATTCCAGATTTATAAACAGATGAGGGTGCTGATGCTAATTCCTTTGTTTCTGGGAAGTTAGACTTTCATACTTGGAAAGGTCGTTCCTTTTTTTTTTTTTTTTATAACAGCAAACATTTAGCAGGTGTTTATTAGGTGCCAGATTTAGCTTTTGATCCTGAAACACAAAGAAACCTCCTGTTTTCCTGTTTTGAAAAAAAGTAGGTATGTTGAAAAAAAAACACAAACAAACCAAACAAAAGAGAGATCCTAAAAAGTGGAAATGCTGACAGGTAATGAAAGCCGAATAGGAGCTCTGAAGATGGCGCCTTGAGGAGGTCATCCGGAGAGAGAACCCTGGCAGAAGAGGAGTTTGTGAGAGGGAGGAGGAGGGGGGGCATCTCACATAGGAGGGACAACAGTGCCGGGGTTCCTTAAAGGGCCCGGTGTCTTGAGGAATATTGGCCTGAGCTAAGCGTTCATGGGGTGAGTGCAAATGAGGCCACAGTATAAATCGTCCAAGATAAAGGTGAAAGGTCACAGCATTCCACCAAATCCTTCCAGGCACTTGCTGAGGACATTCCAATGATCTCTCCATCTTTCTCCTCATGTGGTATCACACTATACACCATACCTAGGCTGTGGCCTGCCTTTTCTCCATACATCTTGAGGGGAATACAGATCAGTAGGTAGAGGTCTGTTTCATGATTTTAAGCACCACATCCGTCATAGGAAGTAGACGTTCAGGCGTAGTGTTCAGCTTTTTAACCTCTCAGTGCCTTTCGATGTTTTAAAATGCTCGAAATTCAGGTTTTAGACATTCTGAAAAAAGAACTTGGATGCTGCCCTAACCGGTTTGGCTCAGCGGATAGAGCATCGGTCTGAGGACTGAAAGGTCCCAGGTTCGATTCCAGTCAAGGGCATGTATCTTGGTTGTGGCACATCCCCAGTGGGGGGGTGGGGGGTGTGTGTGTGCTGGAGGCAGCTGGTCGATGTCTCTCTCTCATTGATGTTTCTAACTCTATCTCTCTCTCCCTTCCTCTCTGTAAAAAAATAATAAAATATATTTTTTAAAAAAAAGAAGAAGAAGAACTTGGATGCCTTGCATCAAAGTCCACTTCATCCTTCCTCTCTCAGGTCTTGCAAACCACTATTTCCTGCAGTTTGTCCATTTCTCAGTTGTTTCAGGGTCAGGGAGGAATCCGGTCATCCTCCCTCCATCCTGGATGGAAGCTGAAGTGAATCTCACAGTGACATCTTTCTCCTCTCAGCTCCTAGTCAGGTCGAAGCATCTTGCTGCCAATTTGTTAGCAAATTTAGTTTCTCCTCCTCTGAGCTGTTTATTATCGATGCTCATTTTTATGGCAACTTTATATTTAGAGCACTAAGTAGTGCTCCTCGGTTCATTAGAGCACTCTGCGTCTAGGTTTTCGGTCTGTGTTATTTCGTTGAAGCAGGGAGACGATGACTTGCCCTTTGAAGTTTGTTTTGCTCTCTCTCAAAGCCTCCCACAAAGGGTTCTATAAATCAGTGTTGGGTTCTTACCCTTTTCTTGACCTAATCCATTTGAAATGTACAGTGCACTCTCATCAGCAAGAGTGGCTTGCTCTAGCAGTTGTAATTTTGGAGGAAAAAAAAAAAAACCTGCGCCTTCGCCCCTTCCCAAAGGTGGACCTGTTTCTCTGCAGGGGCTCAGGGAAATGTGCAGCTTGAAAAAGCACTGGAGGCGATTTTGTTAAACCTGATTAAGGCGGCTGCCTGCTCTCTGCTGAGACACACGGATATAAACACTCATTATGAGAGTGGGGATTCCTTATTAGAGACCCTGGAAGGTAGGAATGAAGGCATCCACGTTCTTTTTCGGAATGTCTAAAACCTTAATGAATTGCTAGTGCTTTAAAACATCTCAAGGCATCAATAGGTTAAAAAGCTGAATGCAAAGCCTGAACATCAAGGTTTTGCTTTTATCTGGAGTTACATCAAATGAGTTTAGTAGCACTGTCTACCTCATGCTAATCAGAGACAGATGTATCATAGAACTGATCATCCGAAAACAGGAAATGAGTTATTTAATCAGAGTAACTTGTTAGATATTACTTAGTAGACATTGCCTTAGCTTGCAATCCTTGCAGGAAAATAACAAATGGAAGTGTTCTTTTCAGTCAGAGAGCTGAAAACTCTGTGACCGAGAAACCACATCCTTGGATTCCTTAAGTACAGTATTGCCTTGGGAATTCACATTCTCTCTGAAGACGGCTCTTAAGAAGCAAATCGAATTAGACAGGGAGAGAATCAAGGACAGCCCCTTTCTCACACGGACCTGGAAAGTGATCGTTTTCGGCTGTTACTTAGACTCTGTCTTACTTTGAAAGTCATGTCACACACAACCCAAATTTCACTCCTTTCTCAGAGGCTGGGACCCAGATCTTCTCGCCAGAAAGAAATCACATCACTGCCCTGCTGTGCTTTTCAAAAGCGTCGCACACGCAGAGGGAAGCTTCTCGCGTTTCTAAAATACCCAGGTTGCAAATGGTGGTGAAACTCTTAATTCTGGGGAACACATTTTATGTTAAATTTCTTTGTGTGGTAAAAGACACAGCATACATTTTAGCATTGTAACAGTTCTGAAGAGTACAATCCGGTGGCATTAAAGTCCTTTACAATACAGTACTTTGAAACCATCACCACAGTCTAATCCCACATGGAAAGCCTCTGTTATAGTTTTGAGTTGAAAGATATATAACTGGTCATGGAAGAGAGGTTTTTAGAGACTCTCTGTAATTCTTTCCCTCTAAGGAGAGGAAGATGATGATGCAATTTTCAACCACAACATTTTAGAAGCATCACATCCAAGATCCGATCCAGAAATTGCAATCAGTCAGATAAAATAATTCCAATGAAAGTAACTGGTTCAATTTAAAGTATTAAAAATACTAATATAAACACTCAATGGAGGACAATGCACTGGCAATACCTCACACACTCTCATGCTCTTGATATTTTCCTATTGAGAGAACGCTATTTTGAATACGTGTATATTCTCTTCGAAAGCAAGTTAGCTGAGTGGTGCCATTTGAAACCCTATCTGCACAAGCAATTCTGCTCAGATTTCCCTTCTCCCAGGGGATAGGAAACACTAGACCAAGTCAGAAACCTGAGCGAAGGCTTCCACTCACCCAGCCACATTCATTCAACACAAATGTTTATTGGGTACTCTACCATGGACCAGGCACCACTCAGTGCTCAGGTCATACAGTGCGGATCCAGACCCACAGGGCCTGCCCGTTCCCCAAATTCTTTCTCGTCATGTACAGTTACTCTGAACACTCCAGACTTAAAGCTCTTCTTTCTACTTCCTCTGTTCAGACACGCCTCTTACCTGTCTCCTGCCATCATTCATTTATTCGGTACATCATGGTTGAGTGGTAGGTGATGGGGATACCACGACTAACATGAGCGGTGGGGAGCAGAATTCCAGTCTGGTGGGAAAGACTGTCTGCCATTCAGAAAGCCTGGTCAATACAGTGGAATGAGAGGAGAGGTCCAAGGTGTCATGGGAGTATCCAATGTGTATGGGGAGCTTCGTTTAGTCAAGAAGGTAAAGCGACTCATCCTTGAGAAAGTGAAAGTTAGGCTAAAATATAAACCCAAAGGCATAGGTTAACCAGAGATAGGTAAGTCCACGGTTCCAGGCAGAGAAAACACACCATTTGGAGTTCTAGAGCAGGTGGGAACAAAAACTCGCTCCTTTGAGAGAACTGAAAGGAGACCCACCGGGATTGGAACTGAGACCCAAAGAGGTAGAGGCGGTATTGAAACTGGATGGGAACCTTGGACCTAATGGAGCAAGGATTGGGGGTGCTGTTAAGGATGTTGGTTTTTTCGTAAGGACAATGGGATGCAAAGTACTATTTCAGTGGGGAGTGGCCTGATCTGTTTTGCATTTTTAATTGGCTGATGAGAATGGGTTGGGAGACTCTTTGGGGACTGATGCAGTGATGCCAGAGATGATGGTGATTGAATGTGGGTGTGGGATGATGAGACAAAGGGAAGGTTGGATTCTGTTCTATCCTTCAGAATCTATGCTCTGAACTGTGGCTGAAGTGATCTTTCCAAAAACACCCATGTCCTAGTGGTGCCCCCTTGAAACTGGTAAGTAATTTCTATGGCTGCTGGATAAGCTATAGGCTCCTGGAAATTATAGGCTCTTGCTGGCTGGTACCAGCTTACCTCTCTAGTTATCCTTTCACTTTCCAACATCTACCTTCAGCTTCAACCTTATTGAGTTGGCTTGTGTGGTTCCCAACGTACAACCTTTCGGACTTCATGGACCACCAGTGGCCCTCAGACCATCGGTTGGTGACCACTGCCTTCGACTGTCTTATATACCAGGTTCTCTCTTTCTTGGAGCACCCTTGCACTTATTTTCCTGCACAAGGTATCAGCTTATTCATAACCTCCCTTCCTAAGACTGGGCAGGGGCCTTTCTTACGTGCGCCCAAAGTACCCTGTACTTACTCTAGAGAAGCACTTCCTCTGTTTTCTCCTCTGCCTTTCCCAGTAAGGCTCAGCTCTGTGCAGTCATTTGTCCATAATTTTAATCACCAGCACAGAGATAAAACTTGAATATAATATGCGGTCAATATGGAAAGAATAAGTAAATCAATGAATGAATGACGGCACTTTCAAAGACCTGGTTTAATAATCAAACATGGAGTCTCAGCAGATTTCAGAAAGATTGTTTTATGAATTTTCAAGGACCCTAAAACCCAGGACCTAAGAGAAGACACGTTTATCTTAGAATATCCATTCTCAGGCCACTGAGCTGCGAATATGATCCATCATGCCGACATTATTCTACAAGATGCTTATCTCCACAGTGATTTGGAATATTCAGCATAAAGATTCGGACGTCAGATCAAATAAGCAATATTTTAATGCTTGGTAAAGTTAAAAGTTTTAAATAAACACTTTTTATTATAAAACAAAGAAAGGTTATTTATTATTTTTTAACGTATTTATTTTATTGATTTCAGGAAGGAAGGGAGAGGGAGATAGAAACATCAATCACTGATTGGCTGCCTCCTGCATGCCCCCTAGTGGGGATCAAGCCTGCAACCCAGGCATGTGCCCTTGACTAGAATTGAACCTGGGACCCTTTCTATCCGCTGAGCCAAACCAGCCAGGGTAAAGAAAGGTTATTTAAAATTGTACAGTGGTTGAATGCATTTTACTGCTGACAGAGTCCAGAAATCTTTCTATTAATGTGGAATGAAAACAGAAAATGGCGAGTCATATTTTGTCAAACAATGGAGAGTCATATTTTGTCATCGAAAAGCATCTAGAGGTGCTGGGGCAGGAAGATTATAATTAGCCCAGCCGTAGTTTGGAGAACAACCACAGGTGCCTGAACGTTTTTTAACGATTTGCAACCATTTCGGTTTTTATATTTCACCTGAAATGACACCCAGATCTTTTTATGCAAAATGCTGGGATATTGAGTTAGTGCCACAGAGACTGACTTGGGTCACATTCTGTCAATTCCCTGGCAGCTCCCCCTCTGAATGCGATGAGTTTCCATGGCGAGGGCTGGGCCTGGAGCCAGAACGGGGCAGAGGGCACACAAATGCCCCATCAGGTCAAGTCCTCTTTGGCTCCTCTTCTTTCCCAAGTCAGCCCATCAGATTCTGCCAGTGCCCACGTCACAGTACACCCCGAGGACTCTGAGCACATCGCCCTACCTCTTCCATTTCCACTGGGGTCCCGGCCACCATAACCTCTCACTTGGGTCCTGGAGATTTCCTTCCCGCTGTTCTCCCTGCTTTCACCCTTCCCCCCCACCCCCGCCCCCATAGTCTAGTCTCAACATATCCCTCACTAATCCTTTTACTTATTTATTTTTAAATATATATTTTTAAATTGATTTCAGGGAAGAAGGGAAAGGGAGAGAAAGAGAGATAGAAACATCAACAATGGGAATCATTGATTGGCTGCCTCCTGCACACCCCCTACTGAGGATTGAGCTTGCAACCCTGGCATGTGCCATTGACCAGAATCAAACCTGGGACCCTTCAGTCCTTAGGCCAATGCTCTATCCACTGAGCCAAGCCAACGAGGGCTTGGCAACCCTTTTAAAACACCAGTCAGACCCTATTCCTCTTCTGCCCAAACCTCCAATGCTCTCTGTCTCAGAACAAAAGCCAGAGACTACAGGATAGTGTGGCAGCCGGCCTCCAGCCTGCTGTCATGGACCCTCCCATCTGGTTGCCCCGGCTTTAGAATGCCCCGCCACGCACAGTAGGACTGACAGTTTAGAGCAGCGGTTCTCAACCTGTGGGTTGCGACCCCTTTGGGGGTCGAACGACCCTTTTAGGCCACAGGGGTGGCCTAAGACCATCGGAAAATGCAGATATTTACATCACGATGCATCACAGTAGCAAAATTTCATGGTTGGGGGTCACCACCACATGAGGAACTGTATGCAAGGGTCACGGCCTTAGGAAGGTTGAGAACCACTGGTTTAGAGCAAAAAGGCATCAGCCTCTGCCTCGGCCTCTCCCACTGCTCCCTCTGGGGGAAGCCAGCCACCACGCCCACCCTCCAGCAGCTCCACGGACAGGACCCCAGTGTCCCGGGCAACAGCCAGCCCCAACTTGCCAGCGGAGTGTGAAGCCTCTTACATGGACACCCTCCCGCCTCAGAGCCTTTGGGTGACACAGCCCCAGCTGACCTCTGACTGAACCCCAGGAGGAACTCGCAGCCAGACGGCCAGGCCGGGCCGCCACTCCCAAATTCCTCACTCACAGAGGCCTGGGAGGAAATGAGCCTCATCGCCGTCTGCAGCCACCCACTCTGGGGGGCCTGGCTATGCAGTGAAAGGGAGCTGCTCCAGTCCTCCCCAGGGCGGCCTCGGGTACCGCCAGCCTCATCTCCAGCTTCTCTCTCTCTCTCTCTCTCTCTCTCTCTCTCTCTCTCTCTCTCTCT
>JAAGEH010000307.1:3548118-3582390 GCA_011751065.1 Lasiurus cinereus
TCTCTCTCTCTCTCTCTCTCTCTCTCTCTCTCTCTCTCTCTCTCTCTGTCTCTTTCTCTCTCTTTCTCTTTTAAAAAGTATTTTATTGATTTTTTACAGAGAGGAAGGGAGAGGGATAGTTAGAAACATCAACGAGAGAGACATCGATCAGCTGCCTCCTGCACGCCTCCTACTGGGGATGTGCCTGCAACCAAGGTACATGCCCTTGACCACAATCAAACCTGGGACCTTTCAGTCCACAGGCTGACGCTCTATCCACTGAGCCAAACCGGTTAGGGCTCCAGCTTCTCTTTCCCTACCACCCCTCCCCCCCCCCCCCACCCAAAGGCCTGGCCCCCCAGCTGCTCCCCCGTCAGCAAACTTCTGTGCACCCCCTCCCTGCTGGGCCGTCCCCCTCGAGCTTTCCTCCACAGCTCCACTTCCCTGCCCCCCACCCCCACCCTGCAGATTCCTCTGCTCCCCCTCGCCCACCTCATTTTTCTTATCGGACTTGTCACCGCCTGTCAGATTATTTACTTGCTTCTTTCTTTCTTTTTAAAAAAATATATTTTATTGATTTTTTTACAGAGAGGAAGGGAGAGGGACAGGGAGTCAGAAATTTCGATGAGAGAGAGACATCGATCAGCTGCCTCCTCCACACCCCACACTGGGGTATGTGCCCGCAACCAAGATACATGCCCTTGACGGCAATCG
The DNA here is from genome assembly GCA_011751065.1 of Lasiurus cinereus. NCBI lineage: Eukaryota > Metazoa > Chordata > Mammalia > Chiroptera > Vespertilionidae > Lasiurus > Lasiurus cinereus. Next base: position 3,548,812 of record JAAGEH010000307.1, read on the forward strand.
AACCTGGGACCTTTCAGCCCGCAGGCCGATGCTCTATCCACTGAGCCAAACCGGTTTTGGCTGTTTGCTTGTTTCTTTGGGTAGTATCTGTCCTCTAGAAGGTACACTCCGTGAGGACAGGCACGCTTCCTGTTCCATTCAGTCTTCAAGCCCTCGCACCTTCAGCACAGCGCCTGTTACTGAGAGGGCTGTCAGCATGTGCTGGAAATATTGAAGGCGGGCAAGAACCAAGCAGTACGCGGGGGAAATGTCCTCCCTGCAGAAGGACTGTAGAAAGTTATTATGATTCAAGGGGTTTTATTTTCATGTTTTTGCTTTATCCCAGTTCTGCCCCTCTGACTGTGGTATACTGGGAACACATGCCAATTTCTTTCCGTTGTTATTTAAGTCAAGAAATACTGGCATTACTGTAATGGTAACAATTTTTAAAAATTGTTATCCTCACAATGCTCCTTGCAAAAAGATCTGGTCTGTGGCTAAATACCCCCTTAGAAACACTACAGATTATGTTCTCCCCCGAGGAGGCGTGGGGTGCCCTGGCATACAAAAGGCACTCAGAAATCCTGCAACAAAGAAGCATTCGCTTGGTTTAACTCAGTCTTTCCCAAATTTACCTGCCTAAAAAATGCTTTTTTTCTTAGTACCAAACTGGAGTTCTGATTTATAACAGCCAATATTCATGGAGCGCTTCTCCTGTACCCATTGCATCCTCTCAGTAACCCTGTGAGGTGTCCATTTCTATGATCACCCCCACTTTACAGGCGAGTAAACGGAGGCACCGAGAGATGACATTGCTCAGTTCAGAATCAGCCAAGTGGCGGGAACAGCATTCACACCCAGATGCCAGGGCGACCGCCGCTGTGAGTGAGAACTTGGAGCTCCTTCCCTGATGACACTGCTTTGCAAGGTCACCCTTCTTAGTAGAGGCGAGAGCAATCACTAACCAGGCCCTTCATTTTCAGAAAACAAGGCTCAGCACGCTCTTCTCTGCTGCAAGGAGTTTGTGCCCCCCCAGCCACCCCACGCGAAACCGGGTCGCAAACGCTTCGATTGCTGGTAAGAACTTAACTTCATATACAGTGGTACCTCGAGATACGAGTGCCCTAACATGCGAGATTTTTGAGATACCAGTCGTTGAGCGAGCGATTTTTGCTTTGAAATACGAGCAACATTTGAGATAGGAGTAATTGTGCGGATCGACTGGCTGCACACGACCTACCAGTTTACCGCGACTCGAGCATCTCATAGTTTCCCATTCCTCAAGGTTACGGAACGAATTAAACTGGTATCTCGAGGTACCACTGTATTTCTAAATTTACCTGTGGTTGCACAGGAGAACCTCTGGCTCCAAAGGGACCTGATCTAATGATAGACACGGACACAGACACCGGAGCACGGGAGGGAGACAATCCTCGGGCCTCCGGCCCAGAGTTCACGGACAGGATGCTTCTCCAGCCGCCGCAGCAGCACCTGGGAACTTGCAACAGATTCTCGGCGCCAACCGCGGCCTGGGGATCTGAAATCAGAAGTTCTGTGGGCGAGAGCCCTCCAGGTGATGCTGTTGCAAGTGGAAGACGGTTATTTTTATGCGTGTGTGTGTGCGTGTGATTCAGCCCTGTTAATAGGAATGTCCCCGAGAAGAGAGGTCAGCAGTCTCTCATCCGGCCTGCGTTTGTGCCTGAATATACTAATTGGCGAGTGTAATAGCACTTCTAACGAATCGTTAAAGTATATTTAGTCATACATCCTGTCTACTTTTCTTTAAGTGATTTTTCTCAGGTGGCAAAATAAAAAGGAACACTTTGAAATTTCCTTGGCTTTGAAACAGAATCTATTTAAGGTACCGGATAAAGGGGCCTTCTTTAGAATACAAAAGGAGTGTATTGAATTCATGGTTCAACTTTATTATAGCTAATGATGTAATTATGTTTTTCCCTGTCTGGCAAAGTGACAATTGCCTTTTACTATCTTGCTTTCCTATGTTGTAAAACACCCGAAAGTATACGCACAATAAAATACAGTGGTGTTCCAGAGCTGACTGGATCCGCTGCAGAGAGCTCCCTGAACGCCTCTCTTCCTATATCTACCTTCCGTTGGATGGCAAAAGTCACTTGAAATCACTAATAGTAGGAGTATTTACACCATGGAAATAGACAGAGCTTATAAAGCAGTCCTTTTTTATTTCTTTTAATTGAGAGAGCCACTGTTAAACCTTTACCAGCATACCACTGAAAAGGTATGAATGAGTGCTTATGGAAACATTGTTTATGGCAGAGGAAAATAGGAGAGCTGCCGAAACCAGTTTGGCTCAGTGGATAGAGCGTCGGTCTGCGGACTGAAAGATCCCAGGTTTGATTCTGGTCAGGGCATGTATCGTGGTTGCGGGCACATCCCCAGTGCGGGGCGTGCAAGAGGCAGCTGATGGATGTCTCCTCGTCAATGTTTCTAACTCTATCCCTCTCCCTTCCTCTCTGTAAATAATCAATAAACTATATTTTAAAAAAAGAAAATAGGAGAGCTAAGTGATTATCTCTAGGGGACTGTTGAATTCAAAACAATACTATGCAACATTAAAAAATATCAGGTATATCATTGAAAGAGATAATCGTTGAGTGAGAAAAATTTGCAGGCTAATATTTATAGTATACACAAACATGTATGTGTATGAGTATATAAATATATATACCTAACATGTTATATACCTTATTTGCACATATACCTAATATGTTATCTGTTAGCATGTTACTCTTACTGAATGAGAATTAAGAAGGCAAAACAGCAGAGGTCTTTCCCTATTTATCTAATCTACTGTACTTCTATAATATTTGGGTTGTCAAAAACTGTGTGTGCACCACACACATATGTGATGGTGATGAATAATTTGTCATGAGTAATTTCTGCTTTGGTCTGATTAATGTTTACAAACCACTCTTTCTGATGGTGTGATTATCTATACATGCTTATCTCTGCCTCTCCTACTAGACGGTGCATTGCTCAAGCACACGAGTCTGTCTTCTACGACTTCCTGCCTCCCATAGCATCTGGGGACACAGAAGGAACACAGTAAAATGCAAGTCGCTAAGTGCAAACATTTTACAAACCTTTAGTACCTCGAGATACGAGTTTAATTCGTTCTGTAACCTTGAGGCGTGGGAAACTATGAGATGCTTGAGTCGCGGTGAACTGGTGGGTCATGTGCAGCCGGCCGATCTGTGCGATGACTCCTATCTCAACTGTTGCTCGTGTTTCAAAGCAAAAATCGCTCGCTGGACGGCTTGTATCTCAAACATCTCGTATGTTAGGGCACTTGTATCTCGAGGTACCACTGTATTTGCAATGAAGTTCTTTGGTTATCCTGGCACAGCTCCTTCGCAGGACGAGCAGTGTTCACACAGTGCAGTGCCAGCTTGGGATGTAAGATCCGGAAGGACAGATCCAACCGGAGAGACAGAGCATGGTAGACCCTCCTCAGAGAGACTTCTCACAACAGCCTCAAGGTTTTGTGCTCGCTTCGGCGGGCAAAAGGGAATGGTGGTGTGTTCTTGAATAGGCAGCTGGAAATGACCTCCTTCTACCCAAACGCTATGGTTTCACGTCTAGTGCTTCATCTTCTTCAGCTCATCCGCAGCATTCGACAGGAGGGCCCAGCCACGCTTTGAAATGCGGCCTCCATTTGTTTCTTGTCACAGCGCTAGTCCCGGCTTTTCTTTCATCTCTCTTGCTGCTCTTGGGCTTCCTCTCTTGTCAGCCCCGAGTCAGCCTTCCTACCATCTCCCGCTCCTCCGGCAGCTGATTGCCGCTCCACACCCTGTCCCTGTCTCCGCGGGAACCTGCGTCCCATGTCAGTTTGCAATCTCACACCTATGCCGGCTCCTCCAGCGCCTTGCCAGCCTTTATTTTCACCTGCCTCCCGCGCAGGTCCTTTTTGACTTCCTTGAGATTTGTTTCATTGTGTGTGGGGGTGCTGGTGGGGGAGTCGGGTAGCAGGTTTAAAATAAGTCAGATGTGGAGGGAGAAGTATAGGAATGGGTAGCAAAAGTCGGAAGACAGAGCTAATAACCGGAAGGGCACAAGAGGGTCAGTCAACACTTCGTTAGCTTTTTTTTTTAAGATGGGGGAGAGCTGAGAATATTTACAGGGGAGAAGGAAACGGCCAGATAATGAGAATTAAAGATGGTAGGTGAAGGGTGGAGAACTGCAGGTAGGAAGAGGTGGGTCCCCAAAACAAGGCAGCATTATAGGGGAGAGGGAGCTCACCCTCTGAGATCACAGAGAAGGTTAGGGGGGGAGATGGGACGGGAAGAGGTGAACATATGATTACAGAAGAGAGCTTCGGTCAGATGAGTTGGAATTCCACTGTGAGATAGAGGCGGTCACCTATACTTCATGGGTACGGGCACAGCTACAGACACAGCAGTTAGGGTCCCAAGGAATGAGTGAAGGTCTGGAATAACAGCTCTGAATGGTGCGATAGGCAGACCGTCAAAGGTGCATTAGATGGATGGTAGAACACTGGTTTGAATCCACACTGGGTAGCAAGATGCAATTGCAGGTGAGACCAGTGTGATTTTCTGCGGTGCAAGCTTGGGAGAAGGCAACCAGGGTGTGAATTCCTTCCTAGCAGCACAACTCTGGTCACGTTATTGAACATTCCTGGGCACAGTTTCCTCATTTGTGAACAAGGATCTGAATAACTTTTTTTTTAATTTAATAAATCGTTATTGTTCAGATTATTACAATTGTTCTTTTTTTTCCCCCATAGCTCCCTTCCACCTGGTTCCCACCCCACTCTCTGCCCTTACCTCCCACCACTGTCCTCATCCATAGGTGTACGATTTTTGTCCAATCTCTTCTCACACTCCCCACACCCTTTTCCCCCAGAGAATGTCAGTCCACTCCCTTTCTGTGCTCCTGATTCTGTTATATTTACCAGTTTATTCTGTTCATTAGACTTTTTATTCACTTGATTTTTAGATTCACTTGTTGATAGATATGTATTTGTTGTTCAGAGCACCTTTTAGCATTTCATGTAATACTGGTTTGGCAGTGGTGAACTCCTTTAGCTTTTTCTTATCTGTGAAGCTCTTTATCTGACCTTCAATTCTGAATGATAGCTTTGCTAGGTAGAGTAATCTTGGTTGTAGGTTCTTGCTATTCATCACTTAAAATATTTCTTGCCACTCCCTTCTGGCCTGCATAGTTTCTGTTGAGAAATCAGCTGACAATCGGATGGGTGCTCCCTTGTAGGTAATTAACTTTTTTTTTCTCTTGCTGCTTTTAATATTGTTTTTTGCTCTTGGCATTTTAATTATGATGTATCTTGGTGTCCTATGATGTCCTCTTTGGATTCCTTTTGTTTGGGGTTCTGTGTGCTACCTGGACTTTGTAAGTCTATGTCTTTCACCAGGTGGGGTAAGTTTTCAGTCATTATTTCTTCAAATAGATTTTCAGTATCTTGCTCTCTCTCTTCTTCTGGCACCCCCATAATTCTGATGTTGGTATGCTTGAAGTTGTCCCAGAAGCTCTTACACTATCTTCAAATGTTTGGATTCTTTTTTCTTTTTGCTTCTCCAATTGAGTGTTTTCTTCTTTGTAGTATTTCAAATCTTTGACTTGATTCTTATGGTCCTCTAGTCTGCTGTTAGATCTCTGTATAATTTTTATTTTAGTCGGTGTATGTTTAATTTCTAGTTGGTCCTTTTTCGTATTCTCGAGGATCTCACTAAATTTATCATCCTTTTCTAGGAAATTCTTGAAAAATCTTATAACCATGGGTTTGAACTCTATATCCAGTTGTTTGCTTTTCTCCATTTATTTCATTTGTGATCTGTTTCTCTGTCTCCGAATTTTCACTGCTTCCCTGAGTTGGTAAAGTAGCTTTGTGTGTTAGGTGTCCTATAGGGCCCAGGGGCTCGGCCTCCCCAAGTTACCTGAGGTGGAAACTTTTGGTGCACCCCTTAGTGGACTGTGTGCACAGCCTTGTTGTAGTTAAGCCTTGATTGTTGTTGGTATCACTGGGAGGAATTGACCTCCAGGCCAAGTGGCTATGAGAATCAGCTGTGTCTATGCTGGCAGAACTTCTGTGCTAGAGACACCCTTACGGGACAAGACTTGCAAAAATGCAAAAGCCCCTGTGCTCAGCTTGGGTGGGTCGGAGTCTCAGGGCAGAGCAGACAGCTTTGGCTTCTCATCAGCCCTACCCTAAAAGGCCCCTGAGTCTCAGTGTCCCTCGGTAATCACTGCAAGCACCTCTGGGAGAAAGCCGCCCTTGAGCTTCACCGCTGCCAGATAGTCCAGTTTCTCCCCGAATGAGTCTGTGTTCCCAGAGTCTCAACCAGAACTGGAGTTCAGTGCAGTTGGGGGGTTTACATTTCCCTCCTGCTTGAGAAAGCCAGCCACGCTCTCAGCCACAAGTCCTCTCCGCACTCGCATCTCCCGACCTCATCGTTTTGCAGCTCCTCTGAATCTCAATGAGCTTTTTTCTTTCCTTCTAGTTGTAGAATTTCCACTCAGCCAGCTTTCCTGTGGTTCGGGATGATGTCCATTTTGTCTTTTAGCTATAGTTTTGAAATTCTTGTGTGAGGCAGCAGTTTAGGTGTTTACCTATGCCGCCATCTTGGTCTCTCCCTGAATACCTTTTTAAGGTTCTTATGAGACTTAAATTGAAAGCGCCTGACCAGTGCTAAGGAAGGTAACAGGACTGGTGCACAAAACATGACAGAAGGTCAGAGGTCAAGGGTCAGGGAGAAAAGGATGTCCTGTGGAGGCAAATTACAGAGTATAGCATTCAGAGGGTGTTAATGAGTCAGGTGAGTGACAGACCCAGGAAGATTTAGGGGTGGGACAGGCCATGAGAGGATGCAGGTAGCACAGACATGTGGATTAGCCCAGAGAGCTCCCCACAATGTAGGTGCGGGTCTTTAACTCAGGGAGCTGATTTTTTCAAGGTATGCAGAGGCCAGTAGGTCTTGAGGATGGATTCATTGGCTGCTATATCAGTTAGGATGACTTTTGTAGTAAGTCTTAAAAAAATTCAATTCCAAGTGGCGTAAAGAGGAAATTCGTTAGCTTCTCTATCTGAAAATGCAGCAGCTGGGCTCTGTAGGGCACGTGCTTATTGCCTGTCTGATGTCCACCCCACCCCTCCTCACTGTGCAGCAGCAGTGCGAGTTGAGAGACGGACGAGGCTCTGAGGGTTGGTCTTCATTCATTTGAGCCAATCAAGATAATCCTCTTTCTTCTGTTCCCTTGACAATGGCAATGAGTGGTTCAGGGATGGGCAAACCTATCCCAATCTGTACTAATGTGATAATGAAAGAAGGAGCATCCTCCCTTTGAGAGACAGAAACTTGGAAACCCAACCTCTCCCCCTGGATGTGAGGGAGCAAGTGGGTCGCTCTGATTGTTACCAAGGTTACCCAGTCAAGTAGGAGAGTTATCAGATTTGGGATGAAGCACGAAGGGCAGTGGAGCAGAGAAAAGGAAGACGGTGCCTCCTTCATGACATCACCATCCTGGGGGGTCAACTGGCCCCGGAGCCTGTTCTCCCACTGGGATTTCTGCTTTGGCAACCCGACATTCCCACGTTGTTTAAGGCAGTTGGGTTTTCTGTTGGCGAAATTGTTGTGTGAGGCAGTTTAGGTGTTTACCTATAGACATAGATAGATTATATATATATATATATATGTTATATGATCATAATGCCAACTTGCTTCATCATTGCTGGCAAAAATAGAAATGTAAACCAGGCTAGGAAATTTGTGTCCGCTAATCAGTACATTTTCTGCTCCCAGAAAAAAATTCACAGGAAGCCAAATTGTGATCAGAAAGTTGCTTGGTGAGCACAGAATCCAATTTAATCCAATTTGGTGCAAACAAATATTTATTGAATGTCTACCAGGCAGGACGAAATTAACAGCTGGTGCCATTGAGTTATGACCGACCAATAACCTGCGTGCTCCCGCTGGGCTGCGCCTCCACTCCTGCTCTGCGGCTGGAGACACACAGGGAAACGTTCCCTCTCTCTGCTCCCCCAGGCTCACATGCTCCTGTGGCAACGCAGTTCTTCTCCCACGGAGTGAAATACAATCGAAAAGATTTCAACTTTTGTGCACTGCACTCACCTTCCTTGATTAGGATTTAGAGGATTCCGCGGTCATCACGCGTTTCAAAGCCCTCGCATCAATTTGTAGGGACATTTTGGTGCCCCAAAGAAATTCCTCCCTGTGATTGTCATAACTGTTAACCTGTCAGCCCATTCTCTGCGCAGTATCCGGAGTGATTCTTTCTTTCTTTTTAATGGATTCTATTTTTTGGAGCACTTTTAGGCGTATAGCAAAGTTAGGGGAAGTAGAAGGAAAGGAAGGGCCTAAAGCCATGTACCAATGTTTCAATTTTGTACCAGGGATAACGGGAAACCATCTAATGATTTCCCAAGTACTTCCTTTCCTCCCACGTGCCTCCCTCATTACCAACACGTCCAGCCCTCCTCTCACCCCCATCAGAACGGTGTGTGTGTTACAACTGATGATCCTGCATTAACACATCATTATCATCATGCGAAGTCCATAGTTTACATGAGGGTTCACCCTAGGGGTTGGACCTTCTATGGGTTTGAACCAATGTATAACCCATGTATCGATCATTGAGATCATACACAGTGGTTTCACAGCCCCAGAAATCCTCTGCGCTCTGCCTCCAGGGCAACTACTTATCTTTTTACGATCCTCCATAGTCTTTCCACTTCTGGAGTGTCGTACAGTTGGAATCAGACAGTAGGTAGCCTTTTCAGACGGGCTTCTGACTCTTTGCCATCTGCATTTCCGTTTCTTCCATATCTTTTCATGGCGTCAGAGCCCATTTCTTTCCAGGGTTGAGTAATATTCTGCTGTGTAGTTGTATCACAGTTTATTTATCCACTCACCAGCGGAAGGACATCTTAGTTGCTCCCAGGTATTGGCAATTATGAATTAAGTTGCTAGAAACATCCATGCGCAGGTTTCCTTTTGTGGACATAAATTTTCAGCTCCTTTGGGGGAAATACCAAGGAGTTTGATTGCCGGATCATATGGTCTGAATATGTTTAGTTTTGTAACAACCCCCTGGACTGTTTTCTAAGGTAGCCGTGCCATTTTGTGTTCCCATCAGCAATGAACGAGAGTTCCTATTGCTCCCCATCCTTGCTAGCCTTTGGTGGTGTCAGAGTTCCAGCTTCTGGCCATTGTAATAGGTGTGTAGTGACATTTCATTGTTAGTTTAATTTGCATTTCTCCGATGACATATGATGTATAGACAGAGTGATTCTTTGAAAACAAAATGAGATCTCGTCACTCTTTTGCATAAAGCCTTCAGATGGTTTCCCGTTATCCCTGGTACAAAATTGAAACATTGGTACATGGCTTTAGGCCCTTCCTTTCCTTCTACTTGCCCCTTGCTCCCCATTCTGTGTTCCTTTCTCTTCTCGTGGCCTTCTTACATACTGTTTCTCCAGTCTAGAACACTTTCTCTTCTTCGTGTGTTTAAATCCCCACCCTTCACCCCCTCATGCTTCAAGCGCCTGTTTAATGGCAACGTCCTCCAGGAAACCTCTCTCACCAGCCTGCCCCTCTGGCATTCGCCCCTGCTATGCCTTCCCCAGCTCCTGGCCACCATATGTCTCCCACCCCAGCACTCAGCACTTGCTCTGTGGTTTGAGTTTCCCTCTAGACTGTACGCTTCTGGAAAGCAAGGGTATGTTCATATTGCTCACATTTTACTCCCAGTTCCAGATTGGCACCTGCTGGAGAATGATATTTGGTATCTGTGGAACAGCGAAGGAAGTGAGTGAATGAAGAGATGAGTGGCTCGCCATTCCTGATATACGCATTAAGTGCCTATTCTGGACCAGGCCTTGTGCTTGGCCACTGCAGATATGGAAGTATTGGGTTAGTTCCATTGGGTAACATAGTTAGTGAAATAGGTTGTCAAAAACACAGAATTCACAATAGGAGGGGACCTATTTTAAACCTTGGTGTATCATGTAGATCAGGATTTCTCAGACTTACACTATTGATATTTTGGACTAGGGAATTCTTTGTTGTGGGGACTTGTCCTGTGCATCGTTAGAATGTTCAGCAACATTCTTGGCTCCCAATCCCTAGATGCCAGGAGCACCTTCTTGCCCTCAGTTGAGACAACAAGAAATGTCTCCAGACACTGACAAATGTCCTAGGGTGGCAACATTACCCCTGGTCAGGAACCATTAATGCAGACAAGAATGAACTATGGTCTGGAATGAGGGTGGAGACTTCAGAACTGAGCAGAAACTTGAAAATCACAGAGTCCAGGGAAGGGCTCTGCTGATTGGTTCATATGGAGACAGCACATAAATCTGAAGCTTGAGAGGCCAACGAATGTACTAGATGGATAATGTGGAAGGAGTAAGTTGGGGAGAAGGAAATAAGGCAACATCCAGTGTGGCTGCTCAGTGGCTATATGATTTCAGGCAAAGTTAGTTAGTTTCACGAAACCTCAACTTTATCACCTGTAAAAGTGGGGTAGTAATCATATCCTCCTCATAGGATGAGAGAATATAATGTATTAAAAATGCTTTGTTCTGGTTTCAGAGCAAGTGCCGTGAATGTTAAAGCTACTAGGCTTTGAAAAAATTGTAAGAGATATTAAATTAAATGAAAACTCTGAAGTTCTAAGTAAAGCATGAGAACTATTAGGTTAAAATGCAATTAACTTAATCTAAATAAATCTAAATCAGTTCCATAAAACAAAGTCAATTATCATCACAGAAAAGAACACACTGGCATACAAATCATGTAGCTATGAAAACCGATACGTGAGAAAAGGGCTTCCAAAGTGAAATGTGCATCAAATGCTCGACTTCTCCTTTCCCAAGTTTGACCTAGGATGTGTAGATTTCAAGAGTTCCAGGAAACACATTGTTTAGATTTGCTTTGGTGTTCAAGGTACTTCACTACCTAGTTAATGTCATAGAATCACAGAAACCAATTAGGAAGACAGCTGCTGGGAGGCCAGGCTTCTGAATCCAGAGATGAGGAGCCATTGTCTCAGCATCACTGTGGCTGCCACGGCCTCTTGTGTTTGTAGCTCTGTGTTTGTAGAATTGAATCTAATTGTCTTAATAACCCTCCAACAGGACTCCAGGTGACTTTCAATGAAACCCAACCAGTGCCCTCACCCTCTTGTGGCTCATCACCAACGGGAGAGAACCCATTTCACATCTGCTCCGAAAGGAAAAAAAGCTGCTGGTTTAGACACGAGTCTCGTTTTGTGCTTTGGTAACAAGTTAAAAATCCACCTCCCAGCAGCCCCATGTGGTAGTTGTGATTCGCCTTGTTGTCTGTTATTTCAAGGTAGAACAAAGAATGCCACTGAATGATTAACTACAGGAGGAGACCTAGATGTAGGATCACTCCAAACAAACTCTCTAATGACAGCCCATGTTTCCAGGATTTGTTTTTAAAAGCTGCAGAAGTCCTCTCTTCAATGAGAAGTCCAATATCGGGCGGAGATTTTTATTCCAGCATTTTCTGAATCCATTCAAGCTCTGTCAATGAGTCAGTATGTTTCTATTATGGCTTCATAAAAATCCAATGCAGTCATGTAAACAATGAGGTCTTTTTTTTTTTTTTTAAGAAAAGCAAATAAATACAGTTTGATAGACTGCTATTGCCTTGTAGAAATTGGATAATTTCCTGTCCTAGGATTTCCCAAGGATCTTTAATTCTTAAGTTATTATTCCCTAGCAGAATAAATCCATCATCTTTTTTGATATTCATAGTTGGAGAGAGAGAGAGAGAGAGATCTAATTATGACTCTTGGAATACAGTCAGATAGAGCTACTGTGTAATTTTTTCCCCGCAGGGTTCACCACCTTAACTTTCCTCCCAGGACTGACTTTGACTTTCCTGTTGTCAAATCAATCTCAGAGTCAGAAGTCAATGGCCATTGTGTGTGTATGTGTGTGTGTGTGTGTGTGTGTGTGTGTGTATGAAAGAGAGAGAGAGAGAGAGAGACAAGCCCTTGAATCACTTGTCCAGTCGTCTCTCTCTCACTAGGAGTGTTGTTATTCCACTCATGAAGGAAGACCGTGTCCCCTCCTTTCTGCTCCATCTGCCTCCCACCAATGGCAGGTGGACTGATGGCAAACGGCTGAGACGGGTGACAGTGAGCACCAGCCTCATGAGGCTTCATCACTGAGGTTCTGAAATGATTATGCTCTGATTTCCTCAGGAGGGAAGCAACATCCCTAGAGGGTGCTTTGTACTCAGGTGGACGTCGCTATCTTCCATTGTGATCGTCCAGAGCAGTGATTGTCAACCGGCGTGCCGCAAGAGTGCTTAAATCAGACTTCTTAGGGAGCACTGACCTCTTTCCCCTTCAATCGTCAAATAAAAAAATGACAGCAGCCAACACAACAGCTGTCCAGTGAATGAATCAAAATTATACCTAATTTTTTTTTGTTCTGATCAGCAAACACTGTATTTTCTGGTGTGCCACAGAATTTTAGTAGTTTGTGTGCCATGAGATGGAAAAGACTGAAAACCTCTATCCTAGAGAAAGCCACTCATTTGGGCGGGGGGCTGCCAGGAAAGAGAGCTGAAACTGGGAAGGCAGAAAAGCCTGAAGTATTAAATAAAAACAGTATCCGTCAAGCCACAGAACATTTGTATTGGGCCCAAGGTTAGAGAACTCAGTTTCCGATGAGCATGCTTCCAGGGGACAAACAGATCCTGATACCTCCGTCAGTATTTGTTGAATGAATGAATAAATGAGTGAGCCGCTAAACTGGACTGTGTCAAAATTTATCCCACGGGGCTATTCTTAAACTGCCATGTCACAACACGTGTGTTGACACAAGTTATAAACCACAGAGCAACTCACTGGTCAATAAGTATAACATATTGGGGTTCCAGAATAATTTTCCTTTTTTAAAAAAGAAAGACATTGGGGCTGATTTAAAGTGATGTCACTGCACTCTGTTCCAATATGATTTCTTTTGGTAGTTACTGATGTGCTGTGATGGTGATCCTTAACAAATGACCCTGCAACTTGCGCTCACAGCTACTTCTGTTTGTTTTGAAATTTTACCCATGAATAGGTTTGTAACAAGCAGGAAGGCAAGGGGAGAGGAAGGGCAGACTTAATCGAGCACATCTGGGTCTGGCCCGTTGGCGAGCAAGAACCGTGCTGGGCACGTCCCTGTCACCAATGACAAGCGGTGATCACTGAATCACAGGCTGAGCCGCGGTGCCAGGAAAGTGTGCAAGGACGGTGTTCATATTAATAACATTGCAATGGTGTGTTTCCATTTTTTACTTTTAACAGTAGAAATAGTGTCTGAATGTTTATTTTTTAGTGGTACTCACTGACTTTATTAACTTAGAAATGGAGGTCTAGAGAAAAATGTTCAATGAAATCATTATAGTAGGCATATTTATTATCGGAAGACTTTATATATGTATTTTAATTGATTTCAGAGAGGAAAGGAGAGGGATAGAAACATCAATGATGAGAGAGAACCATTGATCAGCTGCCTCCTGCACGCCCCGCACTGGGGACTGAGCCCACAACCCAGGCATGTGCCCGGATGAGGAATCAACCGTGACCTCCTGGTTCATAGGTCGACACCCAACCACTGAGCCACACCAGCTGGGCTTTTTGGGGGAAGACTTCCAAGGGCTGATTTCATTGCTCACATGGAAGTATTTTAAGACATGCCATGTGGCCAATAAGAGTGTGTGGCGCTATTTGCTTTACTTCACTGTACAATTGGGAGAGGTGTGAAAAATCAGGAACATCTCAAAATGCTGTTTTATAGGCTTATCTCATCCTACCTGCCAGGGTGGGAGAAGAAACACAAAAACAAAAACCAAGATTGAGAGCTTCGGAGAGGCGGCACCGTCTAGCAGCCAAGAGCACAGGTTTTGGCACCTGACTGTGTGGGTTCCAATTCTGGCCTTGCCCCTGGCTACCTGTGTGACCTTGGGAAGGTTCCACGCCCCTCTGTGGCTCAGGCTGTACACCGTCAAGTGGCATTGCTTTACCAAATACACACACAGCACTTAGAACACGCAGGGCAGGAAGCCGGCATCCAACACATGTAAACAGTCACTTCTACCGAACTCCCATCTCCGCCGTGTGGCACTCACTCGGTCTTGGTGGCAGATTTTAAAAAAAGCAGGTCGGCCGAGACCGGTCTGGCTCAGTGGATAGAGCGTCGGCCTGCGGACTGAAAGGTCCCAGGTTCGATTCCGGTCAAGGCCATGTATCCTGGTTGCGGGCACATCTCCACTGTGGGGCGTGCAGGAGGCGGCTGATCGATGTCTCTCTCTCTCATTGATGTTTCTGACTTTCTATCTCTCTCCCTTCCTCTCTGTGAAAATCAATAAAATTATAAAAAAAGCAGGTCGCAGGAAAATCACTTCCCCGCTGACGGTGTTTCTGACGGAGCCTGCTTCGTAGGGCTTGTGTGTCTCCGCAGCGCCCTGGCACAGCCTGTCTCGCTCATTCCCGGCTGCCGGCGTGTGTGTTGGTAGCAGGTACAACTCGTACCTCGTCCCCCCTGCTCTCTCGGTTCAGTGTGGCCAGTGGTTCGGCGAGGAGAGAGGGGAGACTCGTTTCTCCCCTCCCCACCCCACCCCGCTTTCTCTGCCCGCTGCCCTTTCATCCCGGCGGGAGCATCAGCTTCCTGGCAAATTAAGAAAAAAGGAGTTATGTTCCCGGCTCCTTACTCTGTGGCCAAATTGGTTTTAATTTTCTGTTGGCAAGAGCCGTGGCCCCCAGAGATTGCACAACTTGCTGTGTGTGAGCTGAATGCAGAATGGGGGGGATCTGTTTGCGTGTCCCAGAGTTTTAGCACTCGGGGTACCGTGGAGAGAACAAACACTTCAGCATTTGTCTTGGCGAGGACAGAACAGCGCGGGGAGGGGGGTCTTCCGCTTCAGCCAGAGCAGAATGCAAGATCAGTGCACCTCACACACACACACACACACACACACACACACACACACACATAGACACACACACACATAGACACACACAGACACACATATACAGACACACAACACACACACACACACACACACACACACACACAGAGACACACACACACAATACACACACAGACACACAGACACACCCCCACACACACACATAGACACACACAGACACACACCACACACACAAACACACACACACACCACACACACACATAGACACACACAGACACACAGACACAGACACACACCACACACACACAGACACACACACAGAGACACACACACACACACCACACACACAGACACACAGACACACACACAGATACACACACAGACACTCACACACACAGACACACACACACAGATACACAGACACACACACATGTACACACACTCACACACACTTACACAGAGACACGCAGAGACACACACACACACCACACACACAGAGATACACACAGAGATACACACAGACACATACACAGCGATACACACACACACATACACACACACAGACACACTCACACATACAAACACACACAGATGCACACACACACTCACACAGACACACACAGAGAGACACAGACACACGCAGACACACACAGGCACACACAGACACACACATGTACACACTCGCACACACTTACACAGAGACACACAGAGATACACACATACATACACACATAGACACACACACACTCACACACAGACACACACTCACACATACATATACACAGAGACACACACGCGCACACACAGTGCAGGCCACAGACGTGGCCCTGCTAAGCCTGCACCCCGCCCGCCGCGGAGCCCGCAGGCGCCTTCCCGCTGGCTGGGAGCCCGCCTTTCGGGGCTCCAGCGGCGGAGCGGGGCGCAGGCCCCACCACCGCAGCCCAAGACTCGGGTCCGCAGTTTGCGAACTGAACCATGTTACCCACAGGGGTTTGTGCCGCTGGGTTTGTGCTGCCTGGGTGCTGGGCTTACCCACCGGAAGAAAAAGAAAAAGCACCGAGAGGCCACGGCCACTGCCTGCAGACACGGCGCTGCGCCTTCTCCTCCCGGCCTCCCTCCAGCCCGCTGACCTGTGGGCGCACACGGGACACGCGAGGCACCGCCGCCCAGGTGTGAGCAGAGGTGTGTATTTCTAGGTGTCTCTGGCTGTCCCTCTGCCAGGCCGTCACCAGGGGAGCCATTGGGAGCGCCTTCCCCTACAGCAGCGGTTCTCAACCTGTGGGTCGCGACCCCTGTGGGGTTGAACCACCCTTTCACAGGGGTCGCCTAAGGCCATCGGAAAATGCAGATATTTACATCACGATGCATCACAGGAGCAACATTTCATGGTTGGGGGTCACCACCCCATGAGGAGCTGTATGCAAGGGTCGCGGCCTGAGGAAGGTTGAGAACCGCTGCCCTACAGCCTCTGGCCCTCAGGTCAGCGGAGGGGACATCTGCAGCTTGTCCTGCAGTCCCTCCGCTCCGGGCCCTGCAGGCCGCTGCCCAGAGACTCCTCGTCCAGCCAGACCCTGCTTCCCCACATGCTCTTCTCGGCCTGAGAACTTCTATTTTTATTTTTAAAAAATATGTCTCTATTGGTTTTTAGAGAGAGGAAGGGAGAGGGGTAGAGAGAGAGAGAGAAACACTGATGAGAGAGGAACATCATCGATCGGCTGCCTCTTGCACGCCTCCCACATGGGATCTAGCCTGCAACCAGGGCATGTGCCCTAACCGGGAATCGAACCGGTGGCCTCTTGGTTCCGGGGTCGAAGCTCAACCGCTAAGCCACACCAACTGGGCTCCTCAGAACTTTTAGAAATCTAAAATTGTTTGTATCAAAAGCTCCAGGTACTTCTCTGTGAAGGATGTCTTAATATTTTTCCTCATTAACATTAAACATTGTTCATCTGCCAGTATTTCCAAAAGAGAATACGATCTGAGACGTTTCGACGTGGTTAGTTAGCTCTGCGACACGGACGCTGGCAGGGCCCTGCCCCCTGCAATGTCTCTGCTTGGAGAGGGGCTCTCCCCAGAAGCCGGGCACCTCTGACCGCCTCGGCCTTCCTGGCAGAAACGGGAAGATGCCAGCCTGGGCTTCCAAACGCTGCTCTCTCTTCCTCCCATGGCACCGGTTTACCCCACAGCCCGTGGCCCGGGCCGTGGCTGCTACAGGAGGGACCCGCTTTGCTACAAAACGGAATGGCTTCTGCACAGCGTCACCGCTAGACGGCCCCTCACCTGTTTCGGGAACTGTGTGTTTCGGAAGGACGAGCCAGGCGCAGGATAAAGTCGGACCGACCGCAGACCCGCTTCCAAATGCCAAGCAGCGTCTCATGAATCATCCTCTCCGAGGAACCCAGCCCGACGAGGCTGCCTTCGGAGCCGGGACGGGAAGGCCGGTCCTGAGTTTTGTGTATTTGAAGGCGCACCGATGCGTTAGAGACCAGATGGTTTGACTGAGAGATGATCTGATTCCTGGCTGCGGCTTGGCGAGAGGGAGCTGCAGGGCTGAGGCATCAAACACCCATTCCTTGAGCAGAAAAACAGCTTTAAAAACTGAAGCCATTTGTGAGCTTTACTCAGAGTGTTTAAGGGACTCGGGGGTGGGAGGATAGGGGGCATCAACCAAGGGGTTTGTTATTTCTCCTCCCCCCCCCCCTTTGGACTCTAAGGCCAAGAACAAGACAGTGACACAGACAGACAGAGAGACAGACGCTTCTGTTGCACTCTGGCCTCAGGGGCTGCCTGAAGGAATATTTTGATGCCAGGGTGGGTGCTACCAGAAGCAGAGGTCTGAGGTCACATAAAGGGCAAAGTTCATGGGTAATAGACACTCTCCTTTTCACCTCCACGGCTCCTCCCTTCCCCCATTCATTCCTGCATCCCCCCAGGAGGATTCCGAGGGATTTTTAAGGCTCAGAAGAGATAAAGGACTGCATGAGAGAAAAATGTCCACACACACACACACACACACACACACACACACACACACACACAGAGGCAATATCATCCAGCAAGCCTCCAAATTCAGAATCTTGCTGTGCAAACTGAAGAAAGGAACTTGATTTCTTTCTGCTACCTCTCTCTCACCTGACAGTGAGGGCTAAATTGGATGAGAAGTTTCATCTAATAGTGTGTGACTGCTAACGAATGAGGCTGTGACTTTTGACCTTCTTTCCACAACCATCATCACCAGCCTGGATGGAATGGCCTGCCTGCAAAGAGGATGAGGCTTCCGTGCCGGGACAATTTGGGAAAAGGCAATTTGCATGGAAAGCAAATCCAGAGCGAGCCTCCCGTGCAGAATCGCCAGATGGAACAAGGACACGCAGTTCAATTTGAATTTCGCAAGCGATGGGTATTTTCTTAGCACAAGTGTGTCCTACATGTTGCATGGCATACACTTACCCGAAAAAGAAAGAATTTAATCACAGTGGATCTGAAATTCAAATTTAGGGGAGGCCTGCGTCTTCATTCGCCAAATCTGGTAAGCCTAATCTAGAAATAGGCGGTCTGACCTCAAAGGTAGTCGGATCTTAGAAACGAGGGGCTCTCCAATCTGAGGGTCACTCTGAGTTGGGGAGTTGTAAGGCAGGATGGGGGAGGAGCTCCAAGGGCCAGGTGGACAATTCTGGCCTTGGTGTCTGTGTTGAGCTTTCACACTGTGTCAGAGACCACCCTTCGGTGTAGAATCACCCCAACCTCCCTTCTCTCCCCTCGCAGCACACAGGTGAAAGTGAATTCCTTCTGGGAGGAAGGTCAACTCTCCGCCATCCCACCAACACTCACTGAATGCCTGCCGCGTTTTAAACACCGAGCTGGCGTCTGAGGAGCGGACAGATGGCATAGCCCGCCTTCCTGGGGTGCCCAGTTAGGGCAGACCACGATCAAGTTTCCCCTGGCCGCTGGGACTCTAACTCTGCCTCCTGGGTTCAGAACTCCAGCCAAGCTTTTTCCCTTCCTACCTGCAATTCCATAACTGCTAGGTACAAATGGGGTTCTACAGGTGCGGGAAAGATGAAGATAAACAAAATGTGGTTCTTCAATGGCCAAATGAGAGCCTTATGCCAACAACTCTAACCCCACGTGGGATGTGCTAAGAACCGTAAGTGGGACGGAGTGGGGGAGGACAGTCTTGGAGAGGCGTCATTGCCTGAGTTTGGGGGTGCAGGAGGGTTACCCCCCATAACTCTGGACTTAGAATCACTTGGTCATGAAGTCTACACATCCCCACATTCTTTCTGCAGCTCCCTGCCTCAGGACCATTTCAGTTTTGCTTGCAATCTTCTCAGCTCTTCCTGAGAAGTTCTTTCCGTGTTCAGAAAACTAATGTTAGAAACAACATTGCCAGGAGTAGAAACTCTCTATTTCTCAGCTGCCCCCATTGATTCTATATCTGCTACTCACCCTACGTACCCCTTTGATCCAATGCCCGGGAGAGGACAAGGAGAGGAGCTTACCATTTCCCCCCATAATAGACATACAGGAGTGACAGTGAACACTGCAAGCGACACGAAGCAAGTTCAGAGCTAACATGGTGAGGTGCAACAGCAACCCATGTAAAATTCTGCCTGGACTCGAAAACATCAATGCCAGAACGGGAGAGAACTGCCTTGGGAGGCGCCCCTGGGAAAGAGACCGAAACATTCAAATTAATTCTTAGTTAACGCGCGCCAACGATGCGCGATGAGACGGCCAGAAAAGCTAGCCATCCGGGACCGCACAGCTAGAAGGCTGTCAGGATCACAGAACACCGGTCAGGTTACATGTGGATGGCGTGTCCAGTTTTGCAGACTGACTAAGAGGCTTACGGATGCAACCACTCTCGCCATGACACCTGACCAGGGGCCCACATGTCACACACATCAACATAGCAATGCTTCTGTGTTTCCTGCGTGTCTCCGGAGAACTGTTTTAGAAAGGTCAGTACTAATTGGTCAAATGGGAATTTGGGGAAGAGGTCCCACACGCAGACCTGGACACCACCCCATTCTTACCCAAGGGTGGGGGGGGGGATGCTGGGCTAAGGTCACGATGGGGCAGCAGGAATGAGAGGGGTGTTGGCTCAAAGGAAAACACAGCCTCTGCCTGGAACCAGAGGAAGAGCTGGGCTGATCTGTGCAATGGTGGGCAGTCCAAATGCCCTCAGCTCCCCCAAAGAGGCTGTCTAGGCAACGGGGTTTCCCAGCTGGCGGCCCTGCGTGGGGGAGCACATTTGGGAAGCACGTCGCTTGCCTCAGCTGTCAAAGCCAGGCGGGGTGTCAAGGAACTAGCTGGCTGGTTCACTGTGGTGATGGGGACTGGGCAGCCCAGCCCGCCTACATCCTAGTGCCTGTCCTGGGTCCTGGCCCAGGATGAACTCTCAGCCTCTGGATTTCAGGGGCCATCCCCGAGGATGGCAGTGGGGCACTGGGTGGAAGCGGGCTGGGCATGAGCAAAACTTCACTTCTAAATATTTATAACTTAATAGGTTTTAAATATTTAGACATGGTAAGTGGCTGCCATTTACATTCATTTATTCAGCCCACAAGTGTCAGGATATAGATAAGACACTGCAGTGCTAATTTAGAGGAGTCCCTGTTAGAGTTATACTGATTTCCTCAAACAGGACCTGACCATTTGAATCCCCACCCCCTCTTTTTTTTCTAATAACAAACAAACCATCTGTGTCAAATACCTACAACCGAGGCCAGCACACAGTGAGTGCCCAGTAAATGTTCTTTTTACTCCTTTCCCTTCTAAGCACAACTACAGACGTCAGCATTTTCCACAAGCTTCACCTTGATCTGAGCTTTGAAAAAAATCCTCTTCAATGCAGGACCCTTTGCATTTGCCCTTAATGCTAAGCCCTTCTTTCATTTCATACATGTCTTTTAAAAGTCAGAACTCCCCAGAACTCTTTGATATTTACAATGTTTTCCATATGTTTTCTCTTTCAGAGTGTGTGTGTGTGTGTGAGAGAGAGATATGATTTTCTTTCCTGGAATTCTCCATTTTTTGTGAAACTATTATTTCCTTTTATAATCTCTAGTTGTTTCTTCTTTTAAAAATATATATATTTTATTGATTTTTCACAGAGAGGAAGGGAGAAGGATAGAGTCAGAAACATCCATGAGAGAGAGACATCAATCAGCCACCTCCTTGCACGCTCCCCACTGGGGATGTGCCCACAACCAAGGTACATGCCCTTGACGGAATCGAACCTGGGACCCTTCAGTCCTCAGGCCGATGCTCTATCCACTGAGCCAAACCGGTTTTGGCTAGTTGAGTTTCTTTATAAAACTTCCATACCTATCAAAAAGATTTGAAAACAATTTATATGATCAGTGTACATGTTTGGGTAAGCTTCAATTTTCCTTGGTATCGGGGTTCTTTGAACCTAGGTTACAAAAACAGACTGATGTAAGGAAACAGGTTTTACTGCAAGGACACAGTGGGGCTTCCAGGCTCACGGGAAGCAGGTCCCCTCAGGTGGGAAGAGCAGCGCTCAGGCCAGCTCTAGGGGTTTCAGAGAAATGCTCGGGTGATTGAGAGACTCAGCTGCCACTGCCGGCCTGTGCATCTTTGCTGCATAGGCCGTGACCAGGGAGTGAGACGGATCGGCCGGCCTGATTCAGAGGCGCGAAGCCCTGATGGGTAGCTCCAACAGAACCTCCTGGGCTCGGACAGGACAGGTCCCTAAAGGAAGGAAAGCCACGGAGAAAATCCCACACAGTTTCTTAGCAATGATGGAGATGATCTTTGAGGTCTCCTTCATTCTCGTATTGTCAGTATGTTTAGTTTGAAGGCTAGAAAGATACATTTCTTTCATGGGTGCCTGTTATCTCTTCTAAACTCTACCTACTTGAATCTCTAAGACTCACAGAGAGGAGGGGAAGATGGGGATAGGGTGGGGGCGAAAGAACGGGTTTACATGGTTGGGGTAGGAAAGGTGGCGGATTTGATTTTGAATTTGTTGTGTGAAATACCACCTGGGCAGACAGGTTGCGCCATCCCAAACACCCAGCTGGAAATATGGGTCTTACGCCCACAGTGAAAATCAGGACCTAAGGATGTAATTTTGAAAGATAGCTACATATTATTCATTCAATCTTTTAACTAGACATTTAAGAAGCAATTGTTTAACGCCTATTACATACCAGACACTGTGTCAGGGGCTAGAGTCACAAAGTGGAATAAAGTGAAGGGAACAATTCTCAAGGAGCTTATAGCCTTTAGAGGCAGCAGACAGGTAAGTCAATAATGGTGATATGACATCCATTCAGGCAGGTTTGGGGTTTACTCCAGGGCGCCAATGGACTACAAAGAAAGGGCACCTGCAGTGATTCCAGATCCATTGCCCAGCTGTCAAATGCATTAATCGGATATCACCTACTCCTGCCTTTGCTCTGATCATTGGAATTTGTCCTGGCCCCTTCCTGTGACCCCGCCTTGTTAGACCCACCCCAACACACATCTTGGCTGGCCTGTACCATTCTGCAGCCTCCACAGTGCTGGCATTGCCAATAAATACCATAGCGGTAGAGATCTGGACTAACCATGAATGACTGATGATAATAAAGATACTCCATTAAAAATATATTAAAGATATACAGATATGGCCCCCCAAAACTCTTAGTATCTATTATTTTTTATTGTTCATTTCTCAATAATCCTTAGTCAACTTCTTCTTTTTCAGCCTAATTAACTACTATAGCAGCAAAGGTATACTTAGAAAATAACCCTCTAGTCATCCAATGAAAATTACTACTTAACTTCATTAAAACCCTGGAAGGGATGACCCAGAACTGAAATAATTCAGAATTAATTTCCAATCTGCTCAACTACCAAATCTCTTTGAGTGCATATTTGTCCATTGATTTCAAACACTTGTTCCAAAAATAGAGTACACCATGATGTTTGCTAAGGAGTCCTAACACCTTTTAGTCCTAATGCTTAAACTGCATTATGTTTTCCTTTTAATTGCATTGTATAAATATTTACTGCACATCAGTTTTAAAAGATGTTCATGAGTGTCTGCTTTTCTCAGTTATATAAAGTACCCTTTTCTTGCCTTAATATTTTATTATCTTTAAAAGAAATGTTTGATTTTTTAAAAAGTAAGTACACATAAAAGCCTATTTATCAACCTTCAGAGGAAATTTCAATCTTGAAGCTCTTGTACAGTCTCCAAGTAAGATGTTAAAGGTAAGCCAGCAACTTTAGGCAACTTAAAGTTTTTTTTGTTAATCCTCACCTGAGGATAGTTTTCCATTAATTTTTAGAGAGAGTGGAAGGGAGGGGGAGAGACACAGAGAAACATCATGTCAGAGATGTTTGCCTCCCACATCGATTGGTTGCCTCCTATACAAGCCCTGAGCAAGAGCCCCGAAAGGGGTGGGAATCTAATCTACAACTGAGGTATGTGCCCTTGATCAGAATCAAACCCTGGACCCTTCAGTCCTTGGGCTGATACTGTATCTACTGAGCCAAACCAGCTAGGGCTAGGCAATTTTTGATTTCCTTTCTTTCCTATTTTACCTAGCTTACCACCTTCAGGAGTCTTTTGACCAAGAAGACATAAAATAAAAATATTCCCCAATATAAAATAACTGTCTCTCTGAAATTACTAAATCCTAGGAGACAATTCTACCGGTAGCTGAATAACAAAGGAGAGAGGCTCCACGTGGCTGCAGGAGAATGAGGCAGGGAGAGAACAGCAGGAGATGAGGTTGGTGAGATCCCAGGAGAGGAGCTGGGCTTTTACACCGGGATGGGAGGCACGGAAGGTTCTGAACAAAGAGCACCGTGACCTGGCTTAGATTTTAATAGCAACACTGGCTGGTGTGTTGAGATTCTCCAGGAGGGCGGGGGAGGAGGCCAGAGAGTGACCTGGCAAGAGAGAAGGATGGCTTGCACTGGGTGATAGTCGCTCAGGGTGGCGAGAAGTGGTTGGATTCTGGCTATGTTTGGAACATAGATCCATGGGGGAGCAACCTCACCTCAAGGTAAGGAGGACCCAGGGCCGTTTGTGGGTGGGGAGGAGGAGGAACAGAGAGAAATTAACACGACTGACTTTTTAAAAAAACATGTTTTATTGACTTTTTAAGAGAGGAAGGGAGAAGGATAGAGAGCTAGAAACATCAATGAGAGAGAAACATCGATCAGCCACCTCCTACACACTTCCCACTGGGGATGTGCCCGCAACCAAGATACATGCCCCTGACCGGAATCGAACCTGGGACCTTCCAGTCCGCAGGCCGATGCTCTATCCACTGAGCCAAACCGGTTTTGGCAACATGATTGACTTTACTAAGACCTCTCAAAGACATGGCAGCCAAGGAACCAGGTGACATGGAAAAGAGTCCACGTGACATGGACGCTGGGGCCTGTCTGCCTGGAGAGGGCAGTCTGGTGGGAGCTGGAGTGTTGGAGAGACTGCAGGGGAGAACGGGAGGGAAGACGTGTGGGCACGTCAGACCCCCCAAAGGCTCCACATGGCATAGGGGGACACAGGTTGTAGTCTGTCAGGGCAGGCGTGAGGTTGGATCATCACCATGAATGTGACCCCATAGATTTGTGAGGGTCAGAGAACTGCGGGATAGGTCAAATCCGCCTGAACCGAAGGAAGGCCATTGGCTCTGCCCCCACAGCCACCACGAGAAGTTAGGCCGACCTGCGCTGTGCCCTCCTGCCGCTGAGTGCCTTCCTGACAGGTTAGGAATCCACTCAGAGGACAGGTGAGCCTTCTGGAGCATGCCATGTCTGTGTGGCAGAGATGCCATGAGAAGAGGGTCTCGGGCCCGGGAAAGTGACTTGTAACAAACTGGGATTATTGCCGCTTGCAATTACGGGTGACCTGACCACACCCTGTCTACCAGTTGGCATGTGACTGCCGCTCTGTTCACATAAACGTGGGCATACAGACAGGGGTACCTGCTCCCTTTCCATTCTCCCACACCCCAGAATGCCAGTGCACAGATGCTTTCAGAGTGTTCTGCCCTTAAAGTAGAGATGGATAGTGATGCTTAATCCAAGTGGACATACAACAGATTCCCATCAACTTGTGCCTAAATTATTCAATTAACTTCAACATGTACTGAATGCTTATCAGATGCCGGATACTATGCCGAGGCTGTAGAAATGAGTAAGTGGTGACCTCTCTGTCCTTTTGGAGTTCATAGTTGAGCAGAAGGAGACGGGCACAGGGTGTCGTTTCTGTACCGTGTGGTGACCTCCTATGGCGAGTCGCGCACAAGCTGCTTGCGGGCATGGAGGTGGAACTCCAGCCAGCTCAGGGTCAGGGGAGGCTTCGGAAGCAGGGGCTGCCTGGGCTGTGCCGGAGGCTGAGGGGACGGGGAGTGGGTCAGCAGGGCAGAAAGCAGAGAATGACGTGCATGCAGTCCCAACAGTGCAAGACAGCAAGTGGCTGAGGCCAGACACCCCTGCAGGGGCCCTCCCTAGAAAGCCTCACATGCCACCTAATGAGCATGGGCTTTGTTCTGGGGCTGCCGATAAGCCACTTAAGGGCTTTCGGGGCAGAGGGATTCGGAAGGAAGAGGACACGGTGCACATGAGAAATACCAGTTTGGCTATAGTTTTGTAACCAAAATGAAAAAAAAAACATATACATATTCCTTATACAGAATTCAAACGTTACTTTCACACACAATATGACAAGAGTTAGTTTATCCCCCAAATCATTCATGATTGGGTTACTATTCCTTCATGTGTTTCACTGTGGAAATGGCTTATTAATACAGTGGTACCTCGAGATACGAGTGCCCTAACATACGAGATTTTTGAGATACGAGCCGTGGAGCGATCGATTTTTGCTTTGAAATACGAGCAACATTTGAGATAGGAGTCATCGCGTGGATCGGATCAGCTGGCTGCACACGACCCACCAGTTTACCGCGACTCGAGCATCTCACAGTTTCCCACGCCTCAAGGTTACGGAACGAATTAAACTCGTATCTTGAGGTACCACTGTATTGGGGTGGGGTAAAAATCAGGTAATACCACACCTATTTGTGACTAGCTTTTTTCATTTTTAATGTATTTTGGACACTTTGGCATTTTCGTGTAGATCTATTTTATTTTTTAAGTGGCATATATTCTACTCTATGAGTTGAACATATTTATTTAACTCTTTATTGGTGAATATTTGGATGCTTTCAAACTTTCTTCTTTTTCTAAATCAGAGAAATGCATATAACCAGTTTAGGAAAGCAAAGAGCACTCCTGGGCTTATGACAAACAGGAGTTTTCTGTCCCTTTCTCCTCCTGTCCCTTGATTTTTTTTTCCCAATTGTTGATGTAATTTATTCATATTCTAAAATGAAAGATATGAAACAGGCTCTCTCAGTCTCCATCTCCCCTGGCATCCACACAAAACACTTTCCTTTGTCCCGTCTTTCTGGTATAGTTATATCCATATTTTCGAACAAATCAATATTCAGTGTGGACATTATTCTGATGATGGGATTATTATTCAGAGTGGAGCCGTGCAGGTTTGAATGATTTCATATACACATACACACGCAGGCTTTTTTCTCTGAAACAGCCACTAATTCATCCCCAAACCTTTGCCAAGCTCTAATGACATCTACTGTGTGCTCCAACACGTCGCATGCTCAGCAGTGTCGCTTTCTTCTGGGGGCATCAGGTGGGGTCCTCGCCATCCTGCTCCCCCGGGAGGGGCTCTTCCCTGGTTTTGCCCTGGAATTTCTTATCCCCATCACCCCAGGGTTCCCTTCTCCTCACGCCCATCTTGGGGGCCCGTTTCCTAGTTTCCACAGCTTCCTTTATTCGGTTTGCTCTCTTGTTTTGGTGCAGCGCAGCCTCCACTAGCTTCCTGAGGAACAGGATAAGGCACTTCATGAAATTTGTAGGAAGCAGACTTCACAGATGTAAAGAGAAATTGGATGCAGGGTGAAGAGAAAGAGGGAAAAATGAGAAACAACCCCCAAGGATTTGGATGGAACATCTAAATGGCTGAGGATATGAGAATAGAGTGGGGCTGCTGGATGCACTGAGTTACCCGAGGCGTCTGCGCCCAGCAGCTAGCAGAGATCTGCCTCAGAGTCAGGGACAGAGGTCCTGGATTTGTAGTTGTCCCTCTGGACATGGCTGCTACACTGTGAAAGTGAATGAGGCTGGTTGGGAAAAGGACAGAGAAGGGAGGGAAGGGGGAGCTATGGATAAAGGCCAGATACACATGAATGTTTAAAGGGCAAACCAGGGAAAGAGCCATAAAGAAGGCCGAGGAGAAGCCATCAGAGAGGGAGAAGGACCAGGAGGAACTGGAGCCACTGGACAATGAGAAGGTACAGCGTTTAAGAGAGAATTTTTTTTAAAAAAATATATTTTATTGATTTTTTACAGAGAGGAAGGGAAAGGGATAGAGAATTAGAAACATGGATGAGAGAGAAACATTGATCAGCTGCCTCCTGCACACTCCCTACTGGGTATGTGCCCGCAACCAAGGTACATGCCCTTGAGCGGAATTGAACTTGGGACGCTTGAGTCCAGAGGCTGACGCTCTATCCACTGAGCTAAACCGGTTAGGGCAAGAGAATGTTAAGAAGGAGGGGGTGGAGGGTCTATTACTAATGGCCAAACGACAAAAAATAAATAAATACAACTGTTTACTGCAATATGGCTTATACAGTAAAAACTGGAAACAGACTTGAACATTCATGCTCCAGAGAATGTGTTAGATGAATAGTGGAATGTGCAGTCATTGGAGTACTAGGCCCTTATCAAAAATGTCAGCTTGATGCTACTGATACTTATACTTACTGTTCTAGGAAACCCAATGCAAGTCACTGAAAAAGAGGTATTTCATGTTCCAATTTATGTAAATCTCTGTACGCACAGCCATCTGCTTGTGCACAAAGGCATAGACCAGAGAGATGTTTGCAAGAATGCTCACCAAAATGTTAATGGTAATTATCTCTGGAAGAGGAGACTTGGGCTAAGTTTTACTTTCTTTTTTGCATTTTAAGTATTGCTTAGGGTGGTTTTTTTTTTACAATTATAATCATGTAATTATAATCATTATGTAATTAACTAATTACATAATTAAAAAATAAAGCTGCATGTGTGAGGACAGGGAGAACACGGGGACTCTCTGTTCCTTCTGTTCCAATTTGCTGTGAACCTGAAACCAGTTTAAAAGGAGCTTAAGAAGAGTTTCTAAAAAAAATAAAAGATGTTTTCAAAGAAAATAAAATGCTCATGATGTTAAATACTGCAGGACTGAGCAGTTCAATGCCAGGGAGCGGGAACAGAAGGTAAGTTAGAATGAATTGAGGAGTAAATGTGGCTTCCAGAGAAAGAGACGTCAAAGATCTTCCTAGAAGCTGGAATCTGGTGGGAGGGAGAGAGATACATGATAGGCAGAGTGAGACAGTAACTCCATTTTCCCTTCTGACTCCTCTCTCCTCTCCTCTCATTCATTCTGAGCACCGCTGCCAGGTAAATTCCCCAAATGCCTCATTGTCCTGTCATTTTTGTCCCAGACCTGTCCCGGTGGCTCACACCCAAAGACACCCGAATCCAATCACCACTCCCCATTTTATGCTGCTTCTTTTCTCAAACCAATTAATAACAACAACAACAAAAACCACCTTAAATGATGCTTTTGGAGCTGGAACTGTGGGCCAGGCACTCCTACCATCACTGGGCACACAAGGACAAACGCATCGCGGTCCCTGCCGTCGCTGCAGCCGTGAACCAGGGAGGATGCCAGACTCACGCAGAGCTAACCGCGGCACAGGGTAGCGAGGGCTCCGCTGATGGATGGGCCAGTTGTGTAGCTCCCGTGGCGAGAGTCCATTAATGCCCGTGTTTGCATCTGCTGTGGCTCTGGGCTCCCTCTCCTCACCCCGTTATTCTCTTAAATACCCAGCCCCCCAACCTCCCATATCCTGGGCCGAGTCCAGTCTTGCCATCGTGCTTCTTATGACTTGCACAGCGCTTACTTTTTTTTATTTTTCTTTCTCTTTGTAAAAGTATGTTTCTACTGATTTCAGAGGGAGGCAGGGAGAGGGATAGAAACATGAATGGTGGGAGAGAATCATTGATTGGCTGCCTCCTGCATGCTCCACTCTAGGGATCGAGCCCACAACTGAGACCTGTGCCCTGATCAGGAATTGAGCCGTAGTGACCTTCTGGTTCATAGGTCGATGCTCAGCCACTGAGCCACACCGGCCAGGCTTTTTCTTTATCTTTCTGATCACTCATACCTCCTGTTCTCAGTTAGCTATTTGTGTGGACGAACCACCCGGTCGCAGTGAATGAATTCTGCAGCCACTGCAGCCCCCAGTGCAGGGGGACACGTGCAGCGGGAACTTCCCAGGACCCTCCCCACCCAAGCTCTTTAGCAATGAAAACAGAAACAAAAGCCACGTTAAAGGCGGTGTGCGGGGAAGCATCCTGATGCGCTCTGAAGGTGACGACAAGTCCAAGGGGTGAAGGGGTGGGTCTGGAGGGGGGATGAAGATAGGAGGGGGTGGTTGCTGAGGCTTTAGAAAAGGATGGAATTTAAAGTGGTGAGAAAAAAAGTAGAGAAAAAATTGGATGATAGTCAGAACCCAATCAGGAGAGCATACACAATAAATAAATTCAACCCAATTACTATGCAAGACAGGAAATAAAAGCTCGATTACTATTCAAGAGTATGAAAGCGTGAGGATCCTCTAAGTAAAGGGAGCATTATGATTCTGCGGTGACAGAGAGAACATATAACAAAGATGAATATGTAAACGGCAGCGTGACCTTGCCCAGGCAGGGAGGTCATCCTGATACTGTACGTGATACAGACGGTGCCCTTAAGAGGCGCGCGCACCCACGCTCCTGCCTTCGTAGTCAGAAAGGAAATGCGCAAACATCTCGGAGCCCCGGTTCCCAAACTGTGTCCCAGGGCACACTGGGGCAGAAGGGTCTCAATGGGCGTTCTGTTTTTCCACGTGGCCTAATGAAACTGGAAAACGAAACTGGAATCTTTTGATCCCAATGATGTGAAGGAACTATGAATAGAGTTTAAGAGAGAAGGGATTTTCTTTTTTTAAAAAAAAAAAGGAGTAAAATAAAACGGAGGGGAGGACAAGTGGCTGTAAGTAGTAGGAGGGTTATTATAAGCGGGGTACATCGCCGCTGCTTTGTCTCCATAAAGTCCGAAATTGACATTCTGCAGTGAGAGAGCGATGGGTTAGAAATGGACTGGCTGGTGAGGGCGTGAGAGGAAAATATTAAATTATTACTGGGAGAGAGCATATCATCTTCAACTCTGGGCTCCTGATAAAAAAAGAAAACCACTTAAGGATGATGTATGTGCCTTCTGCTGGAGCTGCCAGGTCGGTAATCGCTGGCATTTCTTTCTCACTCCGGAGTCCTATGCACCTGGCACATAGGGGTGCATAGGACTGCGTGACCGGAAGAAGACCGGCCCAGCTCTACCTCTGCACCAACCTACCGAGCCCCTCTAAACGGCCACCACGATGTCCCCGGACCCCGGGTTCATCATACCGCGCTGGTGAGGTGCCGTCAGCTCCCGAAGAATGTGTCTTCCATGGGAATAGGTTGAACCATATGAAATTGCTATTTGACCATTTATAACCTATAAAATGGCAATTTCATTGGTTTAATAGAATAAAATGTATCGTTCAATGATTCTGGGGATTCCAG
This sequence comes from Lasiurus cinereus, assembly GCA_011751065.1. Taxonomy (NCBI): domain Eukaryota; kingdom Metazoa; phylum Chordata; class Mammalia; order Chiroptera; family Vespertilionidae; genus Lasiurus; species Lasiurus cinereus. The sequence continues at coordinate 3,579,492 of JAAGEH010000307.1, forward strand.
ATGATTGAGACAGAGAGAGTCTCAGACCAGGGCGCGAAGTGGACACTTGAGTGAAACTGTCTGTGGACAAAGCTAGAGGGGGAGTGTCACAGGAGACCATGGATAAAAGAGAGAGAGCGAGCCTGTGGTTCCGCTGGACCAGGAGGGAGGACAGGCGAGCACAGGGTGGCTGTAGAGGACACGATGTTCATTTAGGCTGGATTCTGAGAGTTGAAGAATTCACCAAGTGGGAAGGGCCCCTTTAAGCAGCAGAAACAGCTTTGCAAAAACTAAAGAGCATGAGAGGTGGTGGAAGATAGTGAGGAAGAAGGGTCACTGAGAAGTGGTTGACCAGATGAACCATCACGATAGGATCCAGAGTGTACAGGGGAGGAAGGAGAGCTTCTGGATGGGTCAGGGACAATGAGCGAGGTCTTATGAGGTCTGAGTAGGCAAGTCCAGTCAGAGCACAGAGAGAGGGAGTTAGCAACAGAAGAGGATATGGCTGGGGAATGGCTGATCCAAGGTCAAGGTCTCAGTGGCGGAGTTCATGGTCACAAGATCCCAGTGTGAGGCGCTCAGGTGGGGCAGAGAGGCAGGCAGATGGAACCAGGTCGATTAAGAAGCTCTCAGGCCAGGGTGAGTGACAGGGGTCCCTCCAGGATGTGTCCTTGCTCAGCTGGGGAGGGAGTTCGAGAAGGCAAAGACGAAGTATCAGGTGCCAAACTGTTGTTTAGGAAGACAAACTCAACAAAAGTCCATCTCTGAGAATGTTCTCGGTTTCACATGCCTGGGTCTGTGCAATACCCTCATCCTTTCCTTTCCTTGTTTCGGGATCAGGAGTGACTCCCCCTCTTTGAGGAGAGGGACCAGCACTTGCTCTCCTCTCCTCTCCTCCCCGCAGCCTCCCTCTCTTGCCACCATGCTGCCGAAGATGCTGCTGGTGGTCCCTCCCCAACTGCCTTCTGCTCCTGGCGGTCAACACCCCGTTCACGGCCCGAGCGGGCGCCGATGGCAATGTTTTGGGAGCCGTAGGGATTGACTCATAGATGAGGGGACATTTCAGAGCCCAGATCCTGTTTCTTTTTCCCCCGGCGTACTTTTCCAATCTGAGCTCAGCGGTTTCTAGATCATTCTGCCCCCACACCCGGGGAAGCTGTCAGCCTGCCAATCCTTCCTGCTCCCTGCGCCTGCCAAGGCTGCTCCACAAGTTCAATGTGAACAGTTGGAAATGGATGTTTCATCAGTATAACATATTAAACTCTCAGCCCACAGAGGGACAAGCCAGTTCCCCTCCCTCCCTTCCTCCCTCCCTCCCTCCCTCCCTTCCTTCTCTTTAAAAGACAGTATCCTAAACATGAAGCTTTAGGTTTTCCTGTGGACAAACGCTGAGTGACTCCGCTCTCACGCTGCTGCCCATCCTCCCCGCAGCAGGAACCGCAAAGCTGTGTGGAGTTAAGAGTTGGGGGTCAGAAACACCCAGTTTAGCTTCCCGCCGAGTCCTCCTCGGCTTCGCGCGCCCCTCTGAAGGGAGCCAGCGTGTCCGTGTTGCTTTAACTGGAAGGTTACCGACAAGACGCCGGGGGAGACCGTGTGCCCGCTGCCACGCCGCGGGATGGCAGCGGCGAACCTCAGACCAAGGCCGGGCTCCCGCCGGGCGGCCTGGCACCTGCGCACGCCGCCTAGACACAGGCAGGCAGGCGGCTCGGGCCTGTCCTGCTCGGTCTGTCAACAGTGCTTGGCAGCCACGACGCCAGGTCCCTGTTGGGTGAGGGCAGGCCCTGTGTGAAGCTCGGACCGTGGTCTGGAGGGATCCCCACGGTTCCTGCCCGACACAGAGTTCAGTCTCAGAGTGCGGAGCGGAGGCGATGGCAGCGCCGTGGAGGAGGGACAGAAGCAGAGCGGCCCTTCCTCTGCTTTGCAACTGGCAGTCGGACCCGGCACTCCTCTTTCCCTCTGGAAAATTCTCCTAAACCTCAAACCAGGGGCAGTGAGACTGAGGGTCGGGCGCACGGGCAGCCTGTGCCCTGTGCCCATCAGTCTCCAGGGGCCCGTCATGCGCGTGCCGTGAGCCAGGGGCCGGGCCGGGGCCAGGAACGGGGCGGCTGCTGATGAACCGCCTTCCCGTGCCTCACGCTGCTCTCGGCTCCTTGTCCCGGAACATAATTTCGAGGCGGCGGGAATCCAATAGGAGGGCCGGGGCCTTGGTTACTTACGGCTTCTTCCTCTCCTCCCGCTAAACCGTGCAGGCCTCCTCCACCAGCAATTGATCATGAAATTATCGAGTGCCATCGGAAACAACGCCCACGCGGGGAAGGACCTTGCCGAGCCGATGAAGGTCTTAGCATTGAGGGGGGCGTTGCACAGCCTCTGGACCAGCAGTTCTCAACCTTTCCAAGGTCACGGCCCACGGGTTGAGAACCGCCAGCAGGGTCGCCTAAGGCCGCCAGAAAAACACAGATATTTACATTATGATGCATAACAGTAGCAAAATCACAGTGATGAAGGAGCAACAGAAATAACTTTATGGTTGGGGGTCACCACCACATGAGGAGCTGCATTAGAGGGTTGTGGCATTAGAAAGAGACTCTGCTCTCCAGCATCCCTGACAGATGTCTAGCTCAGTGGTTTTCTTTCTTTCCTAATTTATTTTTTATTTTTTCCCTATTGCCCTCCCCACCCCCCAGTACGTGCCCTCAACCGTCTCCCGCCCCTTCCCCCATTGCCCTGTCTCCACTGCTACAGGCCCCTCCCCCCACAACCTCTCCCACCCTCCCACTGTAGCACGACAGTGTGTTCATTGCTTCTTTGCCTCTGCATCTGCTTCCCCCCCACCCCCTGATTCTTGTCTTTAAAAACATCTTGCCCCTGCAGGCTAGAAATAAACCCACCAGAGTAAAAGAAAAATGATTGAGTCCCA